>WUAM01000097.1:786664-796826 GCA_024336885.1 Actenoides hombroni | reverse complement strand
TGTAGACAATTTTTCTTTTTTTTTTTTTTCTTTTTTTTTTTTTCCCTTAACAAGAAAACATATTTCCGCAGTTTGATCGAATAACTCTTACATGGTTTTCAATTTCCAGTAAGGAAATTAAAATAAAGGGGAAAAAAAAAATATCTTATGGTGGGGAAAGAGGAACATTACTGCAACGGTTCAACTTTATTATTTGATTTCCACTCGTCAGATTATTTCACTCCCTAGAAAAAGGGTCAAATTCCATTTGCAAGTTTTTAAATTGTGCCATTTAAAAGCCGACTGAACATTTGTAAAATAAGTTACAAGCAATTTTCTATAAAAAATAGAGTATTACATTTTAAAAAAATCATACTCTCAGGGTAATATGTATGTCCTCCGAGATAGGGATGAATGAACTTCCAGCAATAATTTGCACTAAATGAGTCTAGATTAAAAATTTACATTTACCTCGTCCCCAGTCGTTACCTTGGAAGGGACACAGGGGCTGGGGAATGAATTGCTCACGACTCGGCCCCTGCGCTGGGTTCCTGCATGTGAGGAACTCAATAAAAAAAACAAACCAAAAAACAAACCCATATTTGAGCCTTGAGTTGAATGTTAACAGTCTGAAACGGAAAATACAGATCTGAGCACCCTGAGTTACCAGTTGCCAGCAGGCAAACCAGTCCCCACGAGGCCCAGGGTAGCCAAACACACACGGCCAAGGGTGGGTTATTTATTTTGAGTTTGCGTGGGTGGAGAGGAAGGATTTTTCTGTTTCTTTTGGATTGCTTGGCTGGTTTTTGCACGTGAAAAAGCCTAAGTAAAAAAACCCAACGAAATAGGACACTTGGATGAGGACTGCAAAGAGAAGACGAGCACAACAACTGCTTGGCATAAAGGAATGCAAATAGGTCCCTGATAACGTTTATAAGAAGCTGCTGGTGTTATTAATACTTCAATCAGAAGAGACACTTGTTTGCACTAGAGGGAAAGAAAGAGCTTAAAAAAAACCCCTCTGCTGGGGGAAGTTTTGAGCTCCTTCCTCTCCCTCCAGGCAAATTCCTCCTTATCAGCTAAAATCAGGGGCCAGCCTGCTGAAAACTTCACCATCTCCGGATCTAAACCGAGCTAAATCTCAAATGATCAGCCAAATATTCCCGAAATACAAAGGAGGCTTAAGAGATGTCTCAGCTGATCTCATGATAACTCCCTTCCAAATATTTATATTATGAAAGTGGCAAAAGTTTCCCCTCCGGTCCCTAATTTTGCAACAGAAATCAAAACAAGACACCCGGCACTAGTTAATAAAAGTCGAGAATTCATTAGGCAAAGGTTTTATCAGGTATTTTCGTTGTCATTCCAGTGCAGCTAATCCACCCTACACCCCTCGGCTGCCCAGATAACTCTCCCTCTCCTTTCCATCAGCAAATTCAGCTCCTGCCGATGCACCTTCAAAGGGGACCATAGAATGGTAGGGTTGGAAGGGACCTCTGGAGATCATCGAGTCCAACCCCCCTGCCAGAGCAGGAACACCCAGGGCAGGTCACACAGGAACAGATCCAGGTGGGTCTGGAAAGTCTCTAGAGAAGGAGACTCTACAACCTCCCTGGGCAGCCTGTTCCAGGCTCTGTCACTCTCACAGGCAAGAAGTTGTTCCTCATGTTGAGGTGGAACTTCCCGTGTTTCACTTGGTTACCATTACCTCTCGTACTCTTTTCCATGGATTAGAAAGCCACCATAGGCACAATTAACACCTAATAGAAAGTACAAGCTGGGATGTTGCTTCTTGTGGTCCCTCATCACCCTGATGCACCAGCTCCTGCCATCTGTCTGCCCGCCCACGCGTGTGGACCGAGCCCAAGGAGTGGAGGTGCTTTTGCTGAGGACAAGGAGACAGTTACAAGCTGCCCTGCAAGGAAAAGCTCCTAGAACCATCAAATGCTAGAAACCCTGGAAATAATAAGTTTAGAAATTAAATCACATTTTGAAAGGGAAGCTAACAAGCATGAGCAGCCTGCCTTAGACAGCTCAGGTGAAATGAAAAAAGAAAACCAGCCTCTCTGGCCTCAAAGGCTGGGCGTGAACCACCTCCAGCAACTGCCAGGTCAGGTTAAGATTATTCTTTTTACTTTTTCGCCCCTCGATTTCATCCCAGTCCTCCGACCATTGTCGTTTTGAGGATAATCAACGAGTCTCCCTTTCAGCTCATTTATTCCTCCTCTGGAAAAAACCTCAACCTGCTCTGTCCCCCTCCAGTGCATCTTGGTAGCCTGGTCACAGAATCACAGAATGTTTGGGGCTGGAAGGGACCTCGAAGGATCATCGAGTCCAACCCCACTGCCAGAGCAGGGTCACCTAGAGCAGGTCACACAGGAAGAGATCCAGGTGGGTTTGGAATCTCTCCAGAGAAGGAGACTCCACAACCTCCCTGGGAAGCCTGTTCCAGTGTTCTGTCACCCTTTCTACTGGTCCTTTCTACTGAAGACTACTTTTAGACACCGCAGCTCAAGGCTGCCCTCCTTCTGAACCCACCTGCTTGCACGAGGACCCCCAGTCTCAGCACGGTGAAGCTGGAGAGTTGGCTCTCGCCGTGCTCACACTAACCTGGCTCGTACGAAGTGAGGTGGGTTGGGAGGGGGTCACAGAAGCTGGTCCATCAGCAAATCTGACGGACTAATAATAGGTCAATAACACGTGAACTAAAAGGGTAATGAGTCCCCAAGAGTGACAACCAGAACAGGGTAACAGCCACTAAAACCAATCAGTTCCTTGGCCTTTAGCTGTTCTTCACTGAACTTCTCTCGTTGCACGAAGGAGCCCAAGATAGCAGGGCTCTGAGCTATGCGTGGATATTAAGATGAAGTCACCCCGTGGAAGTGCTGGAGCTGGGCGATGCTTCATTTCAAATCACTCCTCACTGTAGTCATACCCCTGCAGCTTCCCCAGAGGTGGCACAGGACTTCTCACTTCCCTGCCCGTGACTGATGGGTGCGACTTCATTGCAATGGAAAGGGAATTTCACGAGGGCACCGCTCGGACGCCAACCGTGAGGTGACTGAAAAGAGAAATCTGTGGCATCCCTTGCCCACTCCTAAATCAGCCCAACACTTCATCTCTGCGCTTCTCGAACAGATGGGGCCTTCTGGCAGCCTTTAAACCACTCAACAGCACTTTCTTCTGTAACAAAGCAAACTAATTACTAGAGCGAGTTGCTATTTTTCCATCAATTTTTCCGCCGTTTTTAAGGAGCCAGCCCAGCTTGGTGAGCTGATATCTATCCGATTAAGGATCTGCAGTGAAGCTGTTTTGCCCCTCAGAAGCTCAACGCAGCAGAACTAAATGCACGTCGGCATGAAGGTACGGAACACGCCGGATGATCTTCAGATGGATTTTGCTCACGAAAGGCTTCTCTCACTCCATTCAGGCGACGACAGAGGCAGGCAGCCTGTCGAGCACCGACGCAAAGAGAAGCACCTCGTTAGCACCGGTTAGATCTAGTTGAAGATGTCCCCCGCTCACCGCTTCGTTAGATGACCTTTAAAGGTCCCTTCCGAGCCAAACCACTCTAGGATTCTCTAATCCCTACACACAGCACAGCAAAGGCTGCTCTACAGATCAGCTCAACCAGGCAAATGCTCCGTTTTACAGGAGTGTTTTTAAATCCTCTAAAAGGTTCCATGACAATTTTATTCCAACCGAAGGATAATTTTTTTTTTCTAATGCAACAATTTTCTCCTTGATCCTGTAGGTGTTTTGCTCAAGCATTTGCTTGCCAGTCTTGTTCTCCCCCAAGAATCTACAAGAGTTAACTTCATGCCTTTACCAACTTTTCAAGATACCTGGAAATCAACACCAAAAATCAGGAACTTCCCAAATTCTTTCAGGAAAACTTCTAACAAATGTTGCGGACGCCCATGCGACTAAGATTCATTAGACAACAAGACCTAAAAAAGCCTGAGTTCCAGTAATACCAGTTCAGACATTGGATGAGTTCCAGATATCCAGGGATGTTAAAGATGCTTAGAAAAAAACCCTGCAACACGCAGCATCTCCGAACGCACAAAAAGCTGTGGAGAAAAGCCGGTGGATTTTGTAATAACTGCGCAAATTTAGTGGTAGATTTGCGATCCGGTGGGTATTTGTTGAGTGGGAAATAAAGCAAAGCAGCTAGTTACGTGTTGCCTAGCTGCAGACTGTAATATGAATAGTTTCCCTGCAGGTAAATCACTTCCTATTGCTTCTAAGTACCCCAGGAAAAATACTAATTGAAAACACGGTTCTAATACCGTCCAGCTGGAAAACATCAGCTTAGGATGGAACTCACTTGACACTGGCTGCCAATTGGCTACGAACAATGGAAAAGGAAATTAATGTCTTGCAGACAACAAGTCCGATTTTCCACTTCTCCTTTGTAACCCTCAAATCAGCTCGTTATTAACCAAAGGCTTTGATTCACACGGGGAAAGAAAAACCTCACTGCATTCGTGGTAAGGCAAGCCTGGATTTCTGGCACGGAAAGGAAACCTCCTCAAATGTTGATGCAGCGAATGGTGGAGCAACTGGAGAATGGTTTGCAGTCCAACAACGCAGAGACATTGTCACTCTTTTCTTTGTTAAGAATTGAAGAACAGAGAAGAGACAAAGGAAAAGGCAGTTCTACAGTTCTCTATCATCCCAGCCCAGCTTCCTGCAGCTCCTTCCTGCTCAGAGCTTTTTTCCCCAGGCAGGTGCAAAAGGGGTAAGGAGAAAAACCAAAGCTGACCCCACTGATATTGAGAGTGCTTTTTCTATTTAAATTCATTTAGATGCAGCATCCAATGGGCCAGACTATTTCAGAAGGGTCACTCCCTAAGTAGCTCACAACCCGCAAGCTTCCTGAGTCTCCTCTTCTCTCCACGTCACTTCAACTTTGGTGAAACACTCTGGACTTCTACACATACTTTTATCCCCTATCTAAATTCTCCAGGACGATAAAAAAACATATAACCCCCCTAAAATCAGCAACTCCCCTTGTCTCAGATCTTCCAGCAGATGACGTTACCTGCTGGCACAACCACCCATGTCCACATTCCCTACTTGGCTTTAGGTTACTGTGCAAGGTTTGTACTATTTGTCTGAATCAAATCGTCTCGATTTATGTTTGAAGTGGATTAAGAAACATCTGTATGAATTATCCACACGGAGGGCAAGTAGCAGTTGGTAGCAATTTCTGGGTCTGAACAAGGATATCTGTCCACAGTCTGACTTATTATACTTAAAACCTGATTTTCTTTCTGTTCTTGAGTAACTCAAGGAGGTCGGGCAAGGGAGATATGGAAGACAGAGTAAGAGAAAGATGAAATCTTGTCTGTGGTGGTGTCTGTGGAAGAACTTCAAAAGAGAATGGTCCAATGTTCCTATAATCACAGAAGGAACCGGGAAGAAAACAAGAAGCAGAGGCATGAAGGAGAAAGTGAGCAGAGCCCAAATGAAGAAGAAAAAACACGGCCAGCTGAACAAGAAGAGAAGTAACGTGCTAATCAGAAGATAAGAGATCCAAAGTTTACTATCTTCTCTAGTTTTTGAGTGCAAACTAATCAGATCAACAAGTTTCGCACAGATTTGTTCTGCCCTGGTCGTATAGGTGAGGTGCTTTTAGTTAGCTTGTTTCCAGAAAATGGAAAGAGGGGAAGGGAAGTGCCCCCAGACAGACAAGACAGACAGACCACAATCCAAAAACATCAGCAACCAGGCTACAGCCTCATAAATCCACCTCTGGCCTGATGGGAACATCCATAGACATCCTACGGCTTCTTTGATGAAGCAATGAAATGAAGGCTCATTCTAATTTGTTGAGTGGCAATCCAATTTTGCAAGAGTGCATTTCAAAGTCTCAGTGAATGGCTAACGACTTCCAGTGCCTACCACCCTCATCACAGAAGTACAGAATTTCTAAAAACTCAGAAAAAATGATGATCTGAAGTCAAATGAACGTCAGTTGGGAGTAGAACCATTCAGAGTCTCCAAGGAGAGGCCCCAGAGACAGGTCAGCTTAGCTGCCAGTCACTCAATTATCCCAAATTATTGAGTACCTTTGAAAATTTTACTTTGTTTTCAATAAGCTCCAAGGTTCATCTCTGCTAAACAGGCACAACAATCCCTGACTTAAGAGAAAAGTAACAATTAATTCATGAAGCACCTACATGTGGAGCAATCACAGGAATCTTTCAAGCTTGGGACTAAAGGTTTGGATGGGACAGGGTAAAAAAAACCAGAACAAATAATGAAGACAACACATTGAAAAGCTGCTTCTGCATAGTGCCCACCCAGAACATGCTGTAAGTCAACAACAGAAGTGTTCATGAAAGACTTGATTCAACTTGCCATGACAGACTAGACTGACCTATAAATTAGGAAGAGCTGAAGCTACACAGGCAAACTCAGTGGTGGCACTTCATGATCCTAAGGCCAAGACTTAAATATTATTACTCACCAAACAGAAGTTCTGGGGTCGAATTGTTTTCATGTGCTTTACAATACTTAAAATACACACATTTAATAGCAAAGCAGATCTTGCACTCGTGTCACGGTACTAGAAGGGGAGAAACTTTGTGCCTGGACTAAGGAGGAAGACTTCCAAAAAAACCAAAAGCCTAAATAAAACAAACCAGCTCCCTTGGAAAACAAAAAATAACCAGTGTTCTCAGGTGCTTTGTTTTTCCTTTCTGTGGACAAGTCTGTTAGTCAAAGCATCACCTTAAAAGGATCTTCTAATTCATCAGTCTCCTTTTAAATAAGCTTTCCCTAAAAATACAACCTGTTGTGTCTGAGAACACGCCAGCCTGCCTCGTAAGACAATTTCTCCACACTATTTGCACATCACAAGATGTATTTGAACGTATACTTAGACCCAGAAATACGTTCACACTATTACAGTGCACAGATATGATTACAGTCCTGTTTGCTTTGAGATATCACAGACAAATGGTTTCTATTTGCAGCACCTATGGCTATTTCCAGCCAAATGTTCTACCGTGGAAAGCCGCTTTCTTCTCTATTACAGGGCATAAAAACTAACAAGGCAAACGCAGTATCTCATATCCTCAAGTATAACTTTTATCTCAACCAGCCCCAAAAAGTTGTAAAGGCATAACTGAAGGGATAAAAGCAAATTAAACCAGTATCTGTTGGCCCTCCCAGACTTATGCTTTCTCGCGGGTACAAAACAACCAGCGGATTGGGGATCATTAGGTTAACCTCAGTTGCAAGCGAGCCATCCGCGATTCGTCGTGGTAAAGGACCATCCTAAAGCACCAGATCAGCTCTCACCTTGATGCTTCCCCCAATGAGATCTGGCGGCTCTTCATCTGTTTCTAAGGCAACGTTGATGGAGGCGAAGGGGCGACTTGCCATCTGTTGCATCTCACGGAGTAGTTGCTAATTTAATAAACAGAAAAATATTATTATCGTATTGTTCCAACACAAAGATGAAGTAAAAAAAAAACCAACCCAACCCAACCCCACGTATCTCCCAGAGGTTTTAGCCAGTATCAATGCACGTGGAAAAATAACCTCCTGGTGTTTTACTGGGCTGAAGGGTATAGGCAGGTAACTGTGAATAGCCACCTTACTACAACTTAACAAGTCCTTGCAAGCAAAGCTCCACACGCCGTCTAAGCCTGGCTCGTTTGTGAGGGAAAAACGCATCTGCTGACATCTCCATAAAGCAGTTATTTTTATTTTTTTTTCCAAGCTGTGATGCCCTAGTTGTTTGTCATCACCTGTCTGGGGGCTGACAGGACTCCACAGGATTTGTGGGAACCGTATGAAAATTAAACTAGCAGCCGTACGTAACCGCTGCAAGAAAGGATATGATGGATTTTTCTCCCAACAGCCCTAATAAAACGCTGTCAGGCGCCTATTGAATAATCAGCTTTTTTTTTATTGTCTCTTTCCCGAATGCAGCGAAGGTATCAAATGGCAAGCGTGGCCTTGTTGCAATGTTTTATTACAAGAGGAAAAACCCTGTTTCCCGGGTAAACCTCTGCAAGCCTTCGGGACACAAGACGTCTTTCCATTGTCCTCTTAGGTTTATTGGACTCTTAAGCGTTTTTAAGTGTTCTGACGCAGCTCCATTTTTTTAAATACACATCAAATACATAAATAAATAAATAAAAATACCAAGACACTTCCTACACATCTGGGCTGGAAACAGCATTTCAATTTTAGCTGAGCTGTGGACATGCTGCTTTTTGGCTTCGGGGGTTAATCGCTAATCCTAACAGCAAGCTACACGACTGGGAAGTGGCTGCGGAAGCCGTAACCCTCATTCCCAGAAGCAACGGGTCTGATGTGACTCAGTGCCCCTGTTTAATAAAGGAAGAGGCCTACACGTTGTAGAGGATGGAAAAAAAACCCCACCCAAACCAGTGGTCCTACGTGTAAGTGCCCCAGCGTGCTTGTTGTACGCGTTCAGCATCACTATGCAGCATCGATACCAGTTCTACTCTGGTTTTCAGCTCCACCAAACACTCTCTGTACTTCACACCATCACCACTCCGAGGGTGTTGAAGGAAACACCACAAAAAGCATCGTGCCCCGAACAGCCCAGAAAAAAAAGATACTGTTCACATCCAGCCCAGCAGAAGGGGCCCCAGCAGGCAGGCGAAAGGGAGATGCTGCTGCTCTCCAGCCTGCACCTCGTTTGCACCAAACTAATGATGTCAAACTAATGACATCATTGCTTGAACTCATAAACCTTCCCCGGGAGATCCTTTGCCAAGTCATCTTTTCGGTTATGGGTGGGTCTTCTATTTTGTTTTGTGCAGAAAACTGGAAGGCTGGCTCTGTAAGCTCGGGATTCAGTCAAGGGGGCAGGAAGGGACTGATGTAACTCAGCTTGGGGGAGGTGTACAAGCACCTATGGCTCTCAGTCTGATAAAAAATAAAAAAAGAGAGGCAAGTGGCAAAGCTTTGCTTTCTTTATAAAAGGGAGAAAAAAGAAAAGAAAAAAAAGACAGAAAGAGAAAGAAAGGGAAATGAAAGGAAAAGAGAAAAAGGGGGAAAAGGGACAAAGGGGGAAGAAAAACGATAAAAAAGGGGAAGGGGGGAAAAGGGGAGGGGGGGAAAAGGAGAAAAGGAAAAAAAAGATAAAAGCAGAAGTAGAAAAAAAGAGGAGGGAAATAGGAAAAAAAAGGGGGAGAAAAAGGGGGAAGAGGGAAAAGGAGGGAATGATGAGAAAAGAGAAAAGAAATAATAAAGGAAGGGGGAAGAAAAGGGAAAATAAAAAGGGAAAAAAAGGACAAAAAATAGAGAAAAAATGAAAAAGAGATAAAAAATGTATATAAAAATATTTACAAAAAGAAAAAAGAGAATACAGATTAAAAAAAAAAAGAGAGAGGAAAAAAAAAGTGAAAAAAAGGTAAAAAGAAAAGGCATTTTGGAGCAGACTGTAGGCAGCCACGGAGTGACAGAAATAAAAACCCCAAGGAATTCACCCCGCGGGAGCCGTACTAAGTGATCCTGGGTGCAGCTCTCACTGGGGTGACGGGACACGCGGAGCCTTCGAATATTTCCAGCCCCCCAGCAGCTTGCAGACGAAAGCAAGTGTGAAACAGATTGCTGGGTGCTTGTCCCTGCGATTGTCCCCTTCAGCGACCATCAAGCAGGTGGTTTAATGGCTATCAAATCCCCGAACAAGCTGTCCTGATGGAGACATCCAAGAGACTTCCAGACTGAAAGCGATGAGCTCTTTGAAGGAAGTTGAGTTTACTCAAGAAAAAATGGGTGATTTGGCAACAGGACTCCTCGTGAAGTCAAGGGTAGCTTCAAGAAAGAAGAGCCCGAGCAGGGCTGAGGAGGTAGAGATGAGCTGCAGCACGAGAGGTGGGAAAAGGAACGCTGACGGCAACGCTATCGTCTTCGTTGTCTGACCTGGCCAAGGAAAGCCATCACTTTTGGGGTTGTTATGAAGCCAGCAGAAGAGTGGCCAACCCAGGTAAAACCAAAGGTCCAAGGTGCGACCAAAGCAGCAAAGCACAGAATCATTTTGGTTGGAAGAGATGTTTTAGATCGAGTCCAACCGTTAACCCAGCACTGCCAGGGCACCACTGACCCATGGTCCTCAGCACCACAGCTCCACAGATTTCAAACCCCTCCAGGGATCATGGGGACTCCACCACTGCCCTGGGCAGCCTGG
>WUAM01000097.1:644902-659227 GCA_024336885.1 Actenoides hombroni | reverse complement strand
AGGCTGTGGAGTCTCCTTGTCTGGAGAGATTCCCACCCCAGCTGGACACTGCGCTGCTGGGCCCCCTGCTCTGGGTGCCCCTGCTGGATGGAGCAGGGGGGTGGCACCAGATGATCTTCAGAGGTCCCTTCCAACCCTCACCATGCTGGGATTTGGGGATTCTGTGAAATGCACGATTACACAGACAAAACAGGGGGATGAATTGTCTTCTATACAGCGCCAGCAGAAATGTGAAATCACAGAAGAATTTAGATTGGAAGCAATCTCCTGGTCCAACCCTCCCCCTTTCCTCCAAGCAGCTCAAACCACTTTGGAGCAATATTTGGGGGTTGAAAATAAATGGCTCGTCAACACCTCTCGCCCACTAAAGCAAGATTAATAGTTTCATGCTGCTTAACTCTGGTACAGCTGCAAAGATACCAACATATTATAGGGCTTAACAAAGGATTAAACCAGTTTTAGGAGTGAAAGAAAGTCGGCCGGACGAATGCTCGCTCCTCGCTTCTTTAAATCGGTGTAATTCCATCAAGAGGAGTGTCCCCAGGGCATGGGTTTTGGGAGGCACGGGGAGGAGGAATACAGCAGGGTCACTCCTTCTAAAATCTGGGGTGCCAGGGTAGAGGGGTTGCATGGGATGGGGGAAGGAAGGAGAAAGGCAAAGGAAACAGATGGAACCGCAGGGTTCCGTTTTGTGTAGGATTTATGGGATACAGTTCATGGAGTTAGAGGCAAGGAGGGATCATTAGATCCTCCAGGCTGGCTTCCTGCATCCACAGCTATTGGGCTTCCTCCTGTCACCCCTGCCCGGCGTGCAAATTGTGCTCCCACTCCATCTGAAGCCCTGGAGAGTCTCACATCTCTGGGCTCCCGGGTGCTGCCGTAAAAAGCTCAGCGCCGTGGCACAATTCGAGGTGATTGCCACTGCAATTTGAGCCCTCTGCAGCTGTTCAAGGAAGCGTAACGTTTGGCTCAAGAAGAATATTGCTCTATAATCCCCTTGGCTTCACGGGAGGAAACAGTGTCTCATTATAATCCAAAAAGGTCTGGAGGGTTGGGTTTGGTTTTTGTTGGGTTTTTTGGTTGGTTTGTTTTTGTTTTGTGTTGGTTTTTTTCCCAGTTTAAATGAATGTTACGATGTAAACTCTGTTGTGACTTAGAAAAGAAATATTAAAAGGCTTTTTGGCTTTTCTTCCACTGCTTTGAGCTCTCCTCAGCATCATTATTGTAAGTGTCCAGTCTAAACAAACGCAGCAGGAGAAGAAAGGTGGGGGACAGAGGAACGGGGGAATAAACCAACCCCCATTCAGCACATGACAGCGCAGGGATGCTGAGGGATGCTCTGCCAGCAAAGGCATCAGGCTCAGAGGTAACTTATGAGCACCGTGTTCCCCCTTGATGCTCAAGTGCAAGTTCCAGACTCTTGGAAGGTGAAGAGACACCTGCCAAAATAAGAAATGTGTGTTTGGAAATAGTGGAACTGTCTTTTGCGGCAACTGTTGGCTACAAGGATCTGCTCTGTGCCCACAAAAGTAGCTGCGGCTGCGGTTGTGTTTGAGAATGCTGATGGAAAGCAGAACGGGCTCTTCAGCAACAAGAGGCTCCCAAGAGGTGTCTTTATAGCAGTGTCATGTGTTTTAGAAACAACATCGGATCGAGGCATTATCTGGGGATCTGTGAGTCAGCTCGTGTTTAGTACTGGGAGATAAATATGCTATTTGAGCACATAGAATAATACCCATCTCGAAGGAACAGCTTTGAGACTCAGGCAATCGATATGACCGGCACGTTTGCTAACGGTGTGCAGAGATCAGCCTTGAGGAGTTATTGTAGTTAAGACTTGAACAGTCAGGAAGAGCCAAGAAAATGCGTTCCTTGGCTGAACTCTGTTCCAGCCATGAGTAGGGAGCGATGGCCTTTGAGAAGCCACGGATGCTGTCCTTGCTCCAGCCCAGAAGTGCTGCAGTGGCTCCGGGTTATTTGATATTCTTCCAAAAGATATCTTTTGAGCCTCTGCCTCAAAGGGTGGGACTCATCTCAGCTGGCCTGAGACATTGACAGGACAGATGGCTTCATCCAAGCTAGTCCCACAGGTTTTCTCTGTACTCAGCAGAGATCTGTAGACATTGCAGCATGGGATTTTCTTGAGCTGCTCTTCATGGATGTCTACATGTACTGTCTCCAGGACAATCACTGTCCTAGTCCTGCTGGCCATGCTACTGCGGATCTAAGCCAGGATGCTGTTGGCCTTCTTGGCCACATGGTCACTCTGCTGGTTCATATGACCTTGGTGAGCTCAAAATGCTCACCAAGGAAATAATAAGTGCTGATTTTCTAGTGGGCTCTCCATGTTTCCACAGAGGACTCGGCAAAGGAGGTAAGCAGGAAGATGAGCATAAAATTGAAAAGCTGTGACTTTCAGCCTGTCTTTTGCAGCCTTCAGCAAGAGATGACCTTCCAGGTTGCAGGGGAATTCCACAGGCAAGACTAGGGAGAGAGTGACAAAAAAAGCAGACCAAAATGTCAAACTCCAGGGGCTGCAAAAGGGTGAAACTACACTGAGAAAGTCGAAAAGAAGGAGCTGTTGTTCGGTGCAGGCTCAGATTGTGAGGCAGTGGAAGGGATGGTGTCACAAGGGCAGTGTGGTTGAGGGATGAGCTGGGAAGATGATCCCAGCAGTGATGCTTTATGGAGGAGTCCCAACATGCTCATGGAGAGGTGCCATAAATAACCCTACCCCTCAGGCCAGCTTTCATCCCTTCAGCTTGCACAGAAACCTCATGACCATGTAAAGCAGCTCTTTTTCATAACGAGGCCCATGAATTCTTTTTACTTTTATTATCTTTTTCACTCTCCCTTTTTGCTCAGAAATGAATGGATTACCTTTGGGGCAAAAATAGGAAAAGAAAACCAACCCAGATGATTTGCCCATACACATATCTCAAGTTAAGGAGTGAGGAGCACGAGGGGGCAATAACTCAGCTGGCAACACGGGGAGTTACGAGTGGGAACATGGAGTTAAGGACAGGAATTTTATGGTGGAGTAGTTTTAATGACATGCAACTATAATTAAGTGCTGAAAAATAACAACCTCCCATTAAGTGATCGTGTTACAGTCTCAAGAGTGAGCATACAGCAGTCTCGATAATGGTGTCAAACCAGGATCTTCACTGGGGGATTAATGAGCAGTTAAAACACGAAAGCTCCTCGCCAGAAGGTTATCTCCAGGAAGTGCCTGCGAGCTCTGCACTTATTACTTAAATAAACAGAGAATGGCATTGTGGAATATAAATTTTTTTACATCAGCTTATAAAAATGTCAGAACAGAGGTGAAGAGGAACTACTTTACAGCAAACGTCCAGGTGCACACCTCTTTTCCACATCTTTTGCCATAGCTTTCACACCCCAAGCTCCTTAATTTGCCCACATGCACCATGCTGTGATCAACGGCATCATTTTAGGGAGTCATCTGCCCTGGAAAGTGGTTAGTGCAAGAGCTATTCCGTGAGAGACATTAAGATATTGTTCCCATTCCTATATTGTTTTTCTCCTCATAAGTATCTTCTTTTTCTTCTTCACAAGCCCAGAGAACATGACGGACTCCAGGGTGATGGTTAGAAAAGTTTCAGAAGCTGCTGGAGAACACCTAATCCAAGAACTGTGACCGCTGATGTTATTTTTCTCAGCCTGGTATCTCACATTAGAGGCAGAAGGATTAAAAAGGCTTAGGAAGGGGAGCTCATCTTGTGTTTGGAGGAGCATCACTTTGGAGCTGGAGATTAAATGCTCCACTGACTGTTTTTAGAGGATTTGCCTTGTGTGAGGTGATGCTGTAAAAGTCACCCGTCTACCTAGAAAGTGCTGATATGGCTGATAAAGGGGCAAGGCAGGAGGTTGGTTGAGGGTGACTCAGGAGCCAAGTGCTTTCAGAAAAAATTAACTCTCTGTAGTCACCGAGATAATGAACTTATTTTAATCTTTGTCATCCAGGATTTAGTTCTGTTATGTGAGTCCAAACTCCACTTCAGAGATAGTGATAGACAAGGTCCCTGGGGTTAGAAGCCATGGGATTTCATGGATCATTGGCCACCTCTTGTCCCCAGAGAAAAGCTGTCCTTTGTGCCCCAGTCAACAGGACAAACGCAGACTTAAACTGAAGCAAATGTGATTCAAGTTACTCATTGGAGGACTATGTCTTAGGGCACGGTCAAGATAATAAAGGTCTGATATCAAATGGGTGGAGAAGCCACAGAAGCAAAGTCACTGGAGATGACTAGGCGCAGGGTTGACAATGACTTGTTGGAAAGACTCCAGGTATGGACTGGAAAAGCTCTTCAAAGTACCCATGGTCTTCCTCACGAGGTCTGCACATTAGTGCTGGAGCAGAGGACCTGTTTCTAATGCATGAGTCTTGAGATCCTCAGCCTGGGATGCCCTGGTTTGTGTGTTTGTTGCCTTTAGCCACTGTACCCAGGCCACTGAGTTGGGGTAGTTCAGCCCAGACACAGTTCAGGTCACCATCGCTTTGTCCTGTCCCCACTACAGGGTGACAGAATGGGGACCAAGAACATCCAGATGACCAGAAATTGCCCCATGAAGTTCTTTGCTTTCCAGCTTCTTCACTGCTGAGTTAAACTAAGCTGCATGTGAGCAGCTACACAGAATGCATGCCAGTGGCTCTGCCAGCACCCAGAATTCACAAACAACCCCCTGGCATCTTCTGCGTCCCTCACAGCTTCTGTAATTACCCAGAAGACTTGTCCATCCCACCACCGTTGCTCTGCTTCTGTACTGAGTGCCTGGATCAATCCCACACGTAGCTTTTTCCAGGAATGCCCTTGGCCCAGCACATCACGTGTCACAGTCCCAAGGCTTTTCTTATAAATCTGCTTCTGGTGTCTACCTCTAAGATGAAAGAGGTCTTGCAGAGACAGGATAAAGCCCAGGGCTTTCCCACCTCCTCCTGATTACCCTTGTTGAATCCCAGCTCCCTGATGCCAGCAGGAGCACACTGAGGTCCACTCCAGCTTCCACCAGCTGCCTACAGCCCCAGCAACCACCTCTCCTATCCAGCTTGCTAAACCAAAGGTTGAGCATCTCAGGTGGCCAGAAATCCCCTGTTTTGCACACTGGAGATTGCCCCTCTATGCCTTGCACTTAACCTTCCCCAGCTGACCCCAGCTGCAGACAAGTTCAAGCCGTTTCTCTTCGCGTCAGCTGGAGGAGGGGATTTTTGTGCAGCATTTAAATCAAGCTCACGAGTTAACTGGGAGCAAAGCCTCTTGCAGGGGGAAATGCCCTTGAGAAGGCATTGGCTCCCACCACCTTCACAGCCTCCCAGCATCTGGCAGAGCCCTGGTGTCCCCCAAAGCGCAGACCATCTGCTTCGGAATGGGAGCTGCTGTGGGGAGGCCAGGTGGAAATTTCTCCTACGGGATTTGGTTCCCTTCTGGCATAGCTGGAGGAAAGGAGAAAAGAGAGGAAGGAAAAGGAAAAGCTTATCGAAATCACAGAATGGTTTGGGTTGGAAGGGACCTTTAAAGGTCACCTAGTCCAACCCCCCTGCACTGAGCAGGGACATCTGCAACTAGAGCAGGGTGCTCAGAGCCCTGGTCAACCTCCCCTGCAATGGTGCCAGGGATGGGGCAGCCACCACCTCTCTGGGCAGCCTGGAACAGGCTCTCACCAACCCTCAGTGGCAAAAATTTCTTCCTTGTATCCAGAGCTGCAACACCAGCTGATCTGACAGCTAAATGTCCAGATCACAGCTACATCAGGTTGCTCAGAGCCCTGTCCAACCTGACCTTGAATCACAGTTTGCTTTCCAGAGCACAGCTTCTTAGTACCTCACTTCTCTGCCCCACCCTCATAGCATTCTCCCGGCTGTTGTTGAATGGAGACATCTAACACGCAGCAACTACCAGGACAACAAGCAAGAAACTTCAGGGCTTCAAATCTGGCTTTGAAGGTTTGTTATGTTCTTCAGTCCCCGGGGCAGTATTTTTGGTGCAGTGGCTGCTGCTCCATGCACCCACGGCACTGAGGACAACCGATCTCCTGCTCCAGGGAATGGGCTGGCAACTGGGATGCAGGAGCACAATGTATCTCCCCATAACAGCTGAATTAGCCTGAGCTTTACAGAACTAATCAGCCATGAAAATGCCCCTCCTCGCCATCCTGGAAGAATTGACTTTAATGATGAGAGACATTCTCTTTTGAGCCTGATCAAAAGGGTAGGAGGCCTTTCGGGGAGATTTCAGCTTGTCCTTCAGAGCATCCCATGTAGTCAGAGAGTGCAGGCCTGGCTCAGAGCTTTCTCTTAACCGTTTCCTACCCTGAAGCTGGCAATTTCCAAAGCTTAACTGAAGAATTAATACAAGACCTGGGCATTTTTTAATTATTTTTTTTTTCAATTCCTTGTCTTGGAGATCTTCTTCATGTGTTTTTTTCCAGCCCTGAGTGTCTGCAAGTGCTGGTGACTCCATCCTCCTCCCCATCTTCAGCACCCATACCACCCTTGGCATCCTCAGCCATCAGGGTTGAGCGTATTTCACATGCATTTGGCCAAAGAAAACTGGTGGGAATGTCCTGGGTTTCTGGGATATTTGTCCCAATGCCAGCACAGGCAGAGAGTCTTCTCCACAGAGCAGCAATGGTTACCATGCAGTGTCCCACGATTGCCCTGGAGTTCTTGTGAGGACCAGTGTCAAGGTGTCCCTAATGGGGGCCACCAGTGATGTCTGGGGCCTGAAATGCCCAAACTGATTCTGTGTAGTGACCTATGTAGTGACCACACAGTGATGATGGCACCTATGGCTGTGCAGAAAAAAGCCTGGTCCTTCCTGGTGTCTGGGAACAAATGCAAATAGACCCTTCTAAGCACAAAAAACCCCCAGGCTTTAGGTTTGAAAGCCGATGGTGGTAGATGATACCAGGGATTGTCCTGATGAAGAACCTCCTACAGCCTCTCACTGGAATTGCCCTTGCACATTGGGTTTAGCCCAACGTCCTTGGCACAGATAAAAGGATACAGTTCCTGGCTTCTACCTTTACACCCCCATCCTGCATCTCACACACACACAGCCCACAAATGGGGCTTTATCTCCAGCATGCACAGGGCTGTTATATCTGTGCCTGCGTTTAGATGGGCGATGCCAACAGGACCCTGTGTTGCAGCCATATCGTTATTTCCCCTCATTACTCTCTGGATCTCCCCGTGGCAGCAATTTTTCCTCTTGCCTCTCATCTCTGAGCATTGTCTCCTAACAGCCCCAGACCTGGGGGCTCTGAAATGTGATAGAAATGATGGGGTATTTTTTCTGCCTTCCAGCTGAGCTGCACAGGCCATCTGGGCTCTAGCTGAGGAGCCCAGATTTAGGACAAGGCTGCAGAGAAACATGGAGGAGTCAGGGGTTGAGATTTTCATGGGTTGGTTAAAACCCATCGGCATGAAAACAGATTGTGGTGACTTACCCTGGAAGAAGATATTTCTCTCTGTGAGGGCAACTTGATCTCTCTTACTAGTTATTAATAATATTAGCTGGTTTTGCAGCAGCATGCGAAGCTACGACCAAAGAGGACAGGTTGGCTGTGCTTCTCTGGTGAGGGTAGACCCTCCTGTGGGGCGCTAGTACAGGGGCTGATAAGAGAAGTTGCACATTTTGGGTCCCTGTGGTCAGCCACAACCTCACAGCTTGGGGTGGAGATGGCTCAAAGCTTAGGCCCAGCAGTGGCATCATCCCAATCTCTCTCCTGCTGACTCCATCAAAGGCATTTCATGAAACCTGAGCAAAATACTCAGATTTCGAGTAACTATGGAGAGCAGAGAAGAAAGGATTGGCACATCTGCAAGCAATGCTGGAATAGAAATCCTTTCTCCTCCCTATCTTCAGGTACAGCAATTAACAAAGTAATGGGAGTGAAATGATGGATTCAGCACGATCTGAAGACATATCACTCCATTTACTCTGCAAGTTCTCAGTGCCAGACCAACCTGAGGTAGAGCATTATGATTTTATAGCACATCTGAGCTGCCAGCATGGGCTGCTGTGCCTCAGTGCTTTTCTCCATGATGAAACCAAGTCAAGCCCTTGCTGTGGGTCACGAGGGAATAGTGACAGAATCATAGAATCATAGAATGTGTTGAAGGGGACCTCTGGAGATCATTGAGTCCAACCCCCTGCCAGAGCAGGAACACCTAGGGCAGGACACACAGGAACAGATCCAGGTGGGTTTTGAAAGTCTCCAGAGTAGGAGACTCCACAACCTCTCTGGGCAGCCTGTTCCAGGCTCTGTCATTCTCACAGGTAAGAAGTTTTTCCTCGTGTTGAGGAGGAACTTCCTGTGTTCCAGTTTGTGTTCGTTGCCCATTGCCCCTTGTCCTATCACTGGGCACCACTGAAAAGAGCCTGGCCCCTTCTACTTGACCCCCACCCTTCAGATATTGTTTTAAACATTAATAAGGTCCCCTCTCAGGCTGCTCTTTTCCAGACTAAACAGCCCCAGGGCTCTCAGCCTTTCCTCACAAAAGAGATGTTCCAGTCCCTTCATCATCCTCGTATCCTCTGCTGGACTCTCTCCAGTAGTTTCCTGTTGCTCTTGAAGTGGGGAGCCCAGAACTGGACACAATACTCCAGATGTGGTCTCACTAGTGCAGAGCAGAGTGGGGAGGAGAACCTCTCTCAACCTGCTAGAGCCAGAAATGAGTTTATACTATATATAGATGAGTCCCTGAAGGACTCGCCAGCAAAACAAGTCTCTGCCCGAGCAGTTCATCCCACTCCTGGGCTTCCTAACATGGCTCTGAACTTTATGGGGAGGGAGGGGTTCAGTCTCTATCACCAAATCCTCACGGTATTACCAGAAGAGGAGACAATAATTACCCACAACAGCTCCACTGAAGCAGCTTGTCCAGTCTTGAGAGACCATTATGATGAATTTATTGTCCAAAGTTAATGGTTGCCTGGTGGGAAAGGTGCTTGGTTGCTGCCCAGCCACTGTGGATTCTGGTCCATTCTCAGCCCTGATGATTTCTTGAAGTGATTTATTTAAGCCTGTATCAGGACTGCTGAAGATCTAGGTCTGCAAGCAAAGTCCATCACTCTTGGGCCTGATTTTTTATCGTAGGACAATCCATCCTGCCATGACAGTATCTTTTTATCATGGAACAATGTTGCTCGTGAGCGTGTCACCACCTTACTTTTCATTCACGGGTCATCTGGTTTTGTTTATCATTCACTAAGAGGAAAGCATGTGTTCAGTCATTTAGGTTAATTAATAGGTGATGTCACTCTTCAGGGAGTGAGACAAGGAAAACATACGGGGTTGAGAAGTGTCGGTCAGATGAGTGGAAGGCAACATGTGCTTATAAATTTTACATCTCCCCATCTCTCTGCCTGCAGGGTGATGTTCTCATGTCTTCTGGGCTTTAGCAGGTCAACAAAAGAAAACAAATCTTGACATCCACCATGAGTCTGTGTCCCATGTTCCTGCTCCAAGCGGCAGCTGAGCAACCTCCATACCTTTCCCTTAAAGCCCAAGGGTGAAGCTCTTCCCTCTTCCCAGGAAAACCATCCCTGCTGTAGAGCTGGGATTTCAACAGTGTGATTCATCTGTCAGGGTTGGGGGACTTTCTGTCATCTCCATGCTTCCTCACACACCAGGGGTTGTGGAGCTGTCCCCTGATGGACCACAGGGCAATGGCAACACAGAGAAGACAGCCTGATGGGAAGGTCCTCTGCAACCAGGCAGGAAATTCCAGCCTTATCTAGAGATGTTGTGGGGAACCATTTAGCAAATTGACAAAAAAGTGCTGCTCTAGCTGTAGGTGGCCTCAAGAAGGCTGCAAAGAGACTGGTTGAGATTTTATCTGCTGGTTTGATGATCAGCCAAGTTGTAATACGGTCAGATTCAGACCACTTAACACAGTACAAATAACAACTAATGACAAGATATTGATTAGGGTGGGTCAAGCCTTCGGTGTACCTGCCTTGAAACCATTGATCATCGAATCATAGACTCACTTCAGTTGGAAGAGACCTTTAAGATCATTGAATCCAGCTCTTAATCCAGCACTGCCAGGCCACCACTAAACCATGTCCCTCAGCATCACATCTCAGTTGCCTACACTCTGCCTGGACCACTCCATGCCCTTCTCCCTCCAGCCTGAGGATGCACGAGATAAGTTATGCTCACCACGCATTAGCACAGCCTTGACACCGTTTTGGGTCCCACAAAGTGTCACCATGCCCTTCAGCTCCTCAGTAGAGCCATATACCCCTCGCACTTCTGCCTGCCCCTGCCCCAAACCACTCCAGCAAATATCTTCTCTATCTCCTTGGTGGACACATGTAGACCTTCCCTTCGAAGGGACACACGCCTGTGTGCTTTGAGCTTTGGAAGGAGCTATTTTTTCAGCAGCCTGCTTTCAAGAAGGTGCTTGATAGATGCCAACAACCACCTTCAGAGCAGGGCAGGGGTTAGGCACAGAAGGCTCTGTGTAGGCTGTGGTTAGAGAGGAATCTATGTCCGTGCAGGGCTTTGCCCTGGCTGTCCATGCTCTTAAGGTGGCCTGCCTGGGATGGTGAAGGTTTTTAAGTCTAGTCCAACACCAAGCCTTCTCCTGCCCCACCCCAAAAGAGTCTTTGGGCTTTTTAAGATTAAAAAAAAAAAAAAAATTATTGGTGGGTTTTCAGAATTTGCTCCACACATGACTGCTTGAGTTGGAAAGAGAAATGTGGCTTTCACAACATCCTTTTTCTAATGGCCTCTGGGGGACAGAGCTCATCATATGGTAGAATTGCAGCATGGTTTGGGTTGGAAGGGACCTTTAGAGGTCATCTAGTTCCAACCCCCCTGCACTGAGCAGGGATATCTTCAACTAGATTGTATTGCTCAAAGCCCTGTCCCTCCTAACCTTGAACACTTCCAGGGATGGGGCATCTACAACCTCTCTGGACAACCAGTGCCAGTGTCTCATCACTCTCATAGTGAAGAATTTCATGGTAAATCTTTCATTTATTGAATATAATTAAAATTAATTTGCATAGTAAATCCTCTCCTTGCAAGACCCTTCTGGCAGCTCCCAGCACTGTCGGAAGCTTGG
The DNA here is from genome assembly GCA_024336885.1 of Actenoides hombroni. Classification (NCBI taxonomy): domain Eukaryota; kingdom Metazoa; phylum Chordata; class Aves; order Coraciiformes; family Alcedinidae; genus Actenoides; species Actenoides hombroni. The sequence continues at coordinate 648,126 of WUAM01000097.1, read as the reverse complement.
AGACCCAGCATCCTTTTGGTAGCATCCATTTTCTGAAGCTAGGTGCCCTGATTTAGGAGAAATACAGTGTGCCACATACCCAGGCAGCACTGGCATCAACTGGAAGATTTATTCAAGCACCCTCTGAGAGGCTTTAACTGGACTTCTCCTGGCACACAAGCTGCCTGCTCTGGTGGGAAGGACCCACATCACAAGGAGTCCACCAGGATTCCTGTCCAGCTTGTTGAGTCGCTGACCAGAATTACACCACAAAGAGCTTTGCCAGGTGATGCCAACCGTGCTTGGAGGCTCTTGGACTCCACGAGCAATGACAAAGCTTGCGACAAGGGCTCAGCTGGCAAGGCTGTTAGCACGGGGAGAGAGCTCACTTCCCCCGAGCAGCATCGCGAGCAGAGAGGCCCTTGTGCGCTTCAGCGCTCCAATGTGACTTGGAGACGCAGAAGAAGAAGATCTGCTGGGAAAGAAGAAGCTATTTTCGTTTGGAGGTTACAAAAAAAGGCACTTGTGACCGCAGCAGCCTTACAAACAGAGGCCCCTTATTGTTTGCAGGGACACCCTTGGCAACCCTTCTTAGGAGCCTGGATAGGAACCAAGAAGGCCTTTGTGAAGCCTCATAAAGGGGCATTATGAGCGGGAGGCCCCACAGGCGAGCAGGATGTGCCGGGTCAGCCCTCCCTAGATGGCGTTGTGGGAAGCAGGAATCGCCAGGAGATATTTTCTACTGGAGCCAGTCGGGACCCAGGCTCCCATGTGCTGGGAATGGGACTGTGGCTCTCACCTTCCTCCTCAGAACATACTCCCGGTCAATAGAAAAGCTGTTTGTGAAGCTGAGCAATTGATGTGGGCAACCTGACTTGAACATCAACACTGAGACCCACCATAGTCTAACCAAGTAGTGGGTGAAATAGGGGTGAAGGAATTTGGGTCCTAGGCTGCTCTGCTGCAGAACATCTGGGCAGCACTGGCCACATGTCCCAAACCAAGAAAATCCTGCTTTCCTTTGAAAATGGTAGAAGACCACCTGGTGAAATCCAGTTCTTGTGGTTTAATGGGATATTAGTGATCGTATCTCTAATAAGGGATTTCCCTTATCTCTGGTCACTTGACATCATGAGTAATGTCTAATAGCTGAGAGGAACTACTCTCTGGAAGGAGGCATGAGTGTGTTATAGACAATAAGATAAAGATATCTTCCTCCCAGACATACACACATGGTCTCCCATTTCAGGGGGCCTCCCACTGTTGGCTTTCTGGCTGGAGGACCCAGCTGCCTTGAGATGCTGACACAGGGCAGCTCTATACCCAGCTATGGCAAGAGGCATTTACAAGTTTCCCCAGGAAGGGTGGTCTGTAAGTCAGGGCTGGTTTTCTGTCTCCATATCTTGGGATGTCTCGTTGAGCCAGGAGGTAATGATGTGGAAGCTCCCAAATCCTGTCCATGTGCTTGTCACACCAGAAGGATGTATCATCTTGCCAGCGGTGGGAGCAAGCAAGCCCTTCAGGAGGAGGAGGAGGAGGTTGGTTTTTGTGGCAGCCACAGCCAGGACTGCTGCTTCTGTAAACCAACTCAGAGCAGAGTTGAAGACACTCCTGCTTAACTACCAGGAAGGAAAACCAGGCCAGTGCCAACCCTAGGTATGTCCAATGGAGATGACAGCACTGGGGAACCTTCCAGCTGTGCTGGACCACAAACCTCTCAGGGTGAGGCCACAAACCCCATGGGGGCTCTGGGGGATGGTGCTCTTTCTCCTTCTTCTCTTGGTTGCATGACAAGGTCTACCCCAACGCTAGCCCTCTTGGCACAAGATGAGTGGGATGTGGCCACACGATGGAGGACCCTCTATTTTGATGTGAGAGCTGCACATTTGTCCTTTTACTGGGACGTGCAGGCTGAGACCATCCATGACCTGGTGTGTGTCTGACACTGTGCAAGGAGGTTATATTTGAGGCCTTTGATGCCTGTGACTGTCAGGACTGTAGAGACCATCAAGATGAGGCCATCGGCGGCTCTTTGCTTGTACCTTGAGGGACCCTTGAGAAGATGGGAAGGTGGCATGAATCATTCTGCAAGCCCCCTTAGGTGAGGATACCCAGGGTTGCCTCTCACCAGAGCACTCCCAGCCCCAGCCACAGGTCTCCATTCACCATGGTCTGGCAGGGGTGACATCAAACTACATCCCTGGTGCTTTGTATGTGGGCTCCACCTCCTGACTGCTCTGCAAACCCCAGTACCCCCAGCCCTGCTGCTATCCCAGTAAGAACAACACCAGCATTGCCACCACCACTTTCTCCGCTCCCTCCTGGACACTTCATGCAGCAGTGCTGTGCAACCTGTCCTTTTCCTGAAGAGATGTTGAATCCCATCCCAATTGCCAGGGGTTTCCTCAGGAAGTGCTCCTGTTGCAAATGGAGCAGCTCCATCTCATCCCCTTCTGACCTTCCTTGCGGAGCTGGATATAATCACCCCGACCTTCACCCATCAAGCTGGACCTGTAGCACCTTCCAGCTGAGCTGATCTTCAGCTCTCCAGGGCATTTGGCTGGTGGCTTCAGTCTCTCTGGGGTGAGAAGCCCTGCCCAAGCCATGGGTTCTCCTCCCTTGGTGCTGGGAGGAGGCTTTGCAACCTACTGTGACAGTGTTGAAGAAGCCCAGCCTCCACAAGCTGTACTGAACCCAGAAGAAGCTTTCTCAGCAAGGATAAATTTGCCAAAATTAGGATCTCAGACTATTTACAAATTCCAGCCAAATTCTATTTGGCAGGTGAAAGCCTCTGCAGAATCTGGGCAGAGGTGTTGCTGGAGCGACCAGTGAAGCTCTGTTTTACTGGTCAAGTCAGCAGTGGCTGCACCAACCTGCCCCTGGGATTGACCCTGTGGGTCTATGGGATGCCTTCAACCCCATACTATAGGACTATAGGGGCAGTCTTGGGGTCCCTGCAATCCATGCAGCAGTGCTTCCATTTCAACCACTTCTCCCTTGCCATAACAACAGGGCTGGCTGGTATCTTGACATGGGTCAGGGCTCTCTTGTGGTCCATCCTGATCGAGCCGTTCAACCAAATGTGAAGCATTTGCCAAGGTGATGCTGGGAACAGCTCTGGCCAATAGAGCAGGACAATCTTCTAGAAACAAGAAAATTGCAGCATACTCTTTTCTCTTTTTTCTCTTTTCTCTTTTCTCTTTTCTCTTTTCTCTTTTCTCTTTTCTCTTTTCTCTTTTCTCTTT
>WUAM01000097.1:613790-624575 GCA_024336885.1 Actenoides hombroni | reverse complement strand
CTCACTCTTAAGAAGTTTCATATTCTTTCTAAACAATTTATCTGTCTATGAAGGGAGTACCCCTACTATTATATTTTGACTCTAACCTGAGTGCTGACTTTTCTTGAAAGTTAAGCGACTTCTGTTATTTAACAAAGTTATGATCCCTGTTTCTCAAAATGGTGGTGATCTTGGGCACTTCAGGGCTAAACCAGATAATTGACAATGATTTACATTTCTTGAAATTTTTTCTCTGTTGATGATTTGGCCTGTTAATTCTAATTTACCTAGTGAGCTCTGTGACAGAAGAGCACCAGCTCCAGACATACCTCAAATTATTTGCCTGTAACTTTCAAATAACTAAGGGACTTAGAACAAGAAGACTTCATTACAAAACTAGAATGTTACTGAACATGTTGCCCATCACACAGACTAGAGCAATAGCTGCATAGATTTATCCTACACTACTAGGATAGACCTACACAATGAATCTGCTTTTGTGCTTTTAGTTTCTATTAAATGCAGGTATTACATAGAGGGTTACCTGCAGACCCACTACACTCTATTGTGAGTGCAAACTTGAAGGGAAGCGGTTTAGGTTTAAGGTTTACAAACAGACTTCAAACATTGTGAACTTTATCTGCTGGTACAAGAGATCCGAAATAATCTGTTTAATCTATCTAGAGATGGATTCTGACTCTAGAGGCTTAAAGCAATTTGTATAGTTTATATATAACTATTACATATACATATATGTTTTCTGACTTTTCATTAAGCTCTTGTATCCCCCTATGTATCTTAGTGTTTCAATCTGCCTTGGTCCGTGCAATGCTTAAATTTCCTTTGACCTTTGAGCAACTTATCAAAGTGAAAGAATTCCAAAGGGAACATCAAATCTGACTGTGAGACTTGCTGTTTCTCTGGGAAAATCCAAACCCAGAGCCCTAAAATTCATGTACCCTCACAGAGATTAACAATTGCTGTGGCTTGGCAAATATGATGACAACTGCCTGTGGAAGTAAGGGGTTTTGTGTGGTCCCAGAAGAATGAAGTTAGGTTCAAATACTTCTAATTGTTCCCCAGAAGCAGATAGAAAGTTAGGTTGGAAGAGACCTCTGGAGGTCATTTTGTATAACCTCCCACACAGATCAAGGCAGGCTGAGATCTGAGCAGGGACCTACCTAACTGACAATAAAACAACCAGAAAGAATGTCAAAGGGCTTCATGGAGTATTTTTCTACTTCATCTGTCTTAATATCTAGTTGTGATTCTTCTCAATGATAAAAAACTGCAAGATTTTGAGTCCTTACACTAGCATGCATATAGATTAACACTGCACATGAAACAAATGAAAGATTACAAAAATTAACCAGCAGAAATTCAAAGATACAAAAGAATGCTGGAAAGTGTTCAGAGACAGTCCATTTATGACAAATAATTACACATGGGATGTTTGGCTTTATTGTTATCTTCCTTTCCCCTACTGTGAAGATTATGTGGTGTATTTCTGTTTGGATAGTACAGTTAGAATAAGACTATATGTACAGTCAGCACTTCCTGACAGAGAGGGTGATCAGACATTAGAATGCACTGCCCAGGGAGGTGGTGGAGTCACTGTCCCTGTATGTGTTTAAAGAAAGGCTGGATGTGGCACTCAGTGCCATGGTCTGGCCAATGTGGCGGTGTTGGGTCATAGGCTGGACTTGATGATCTCAGAGGGCTTTTCCAGCCTCGGTGATTCTGTGATTCTGATTGCAAAAGCACCCCTTTTGACCAAAACAACAACAAAATAATAACGAAAAGAAGACGTTTGGCTTTTGCAAGAGATCATGTCGTTTCCCTTCAGAGCTGCTCCGAGCCAGCAGAGGCCGAAGGGCCTTGCGAGGGCATTTGCTAATGAGATCAGTGGTTCGTTTTCATTTAATGGGCTGCAAGAGAGCACTCAGCTGAAGGGCTGTGCTTGGAATTAGTGTTGCCAGGAGGCTGTCATGTAATAGCCCAGCTCCTTTGTTTCCAATGCGGGGCGACAGCTATAAATTGCCATTTAACTCGACAGCTCCGTTCCTATTGTTCCCCTTTCGAAAGATCAAGGAAGGTAAAGCACTAGACAAAGCTCAGGCTAACACAAGGGAGAAGGCAGACAAGGTCAAAGTCAAGGTCAAAGACAGGAGATTCCTCACGCCCTTCTCTTGACAATAGGGCAATTTTATCTCTGTGCTCTCAGTGGAGGACACCGGATTACATCCTAATTTTAGCTTCCTTTTAGCTAGCAAGCAGTGAATATCGTGGTGCTGGATAAATAGGAATTGTATTCACACAAACCCCACTTGCGTTTTCCTATTCAGTGCACAAGCTTATTTCCTCCTCTTGTTATTTTACAGTTAGGAAAACGCATCACAGAATGTCTTTGGTTGGAAGAGACCTTCACAATCATCTAGTCCAATCTTTGACCCAACTGCAAGCTCACCACTAAACCATGGCCCTCAGCACCAGGTCCACACGCCGTTTAAATGGCAACTCCACCACTTCCCTGGGCAGACCATCCCATTGGTTGAGAACCCTTTTGGTGAAGAAATGTTTCCCAATATCCAACCTAAACCTCCCCTGGGGCAGCTTGCAGCCATTCCCTCTGTTCACATGTCACCAGGGAGAAGATGCTGTCCCCCTCCTCGCTCCAACCTCCTGTCAGGTAGTTGTAGAGAGCAGCAGTGGAATCTCATTGTGTACCACCGGACCTCAAACCATCTCTTGCTTTTTATTATATTGCCAGCACAGCTCAGAGGAGCATCGTGCTGTTTGTGTGGAGAAAAAAAAAAGCACAAAGCACCAACACGAAGGGCCATGCGGATGCTTCCGCAGATGCTATCACAGTGATTATGCTGGGCAGCTTCCCCTCCTCCTTCCTTTTTAGCTCTCGTCTCGCTATCTTCCAACCCCCTCCTCTGCATAAAGCGCTCCTCCACTCAAAATCTCTCCCAGCTGGCCAGGGAATAGTTTGGGATCATTGTCCCCTGATCTGCCATGCAAATGCAGCACCTCAGCCGTGCCGCAGCTCTCTAGACAACAGAATATTTCTAAGGTATTTTGAAGGCAGTAATTTGGCCCTTTTCCCGGCTCCGGGGCAAGAATGGATCATTTGTACCTGGCCGTGATTGCATCTTAAGTAGGAAGTGCAGGAAGACACCAGATTTCCTTCTTTTTTTTTTTTTTTTTTTTTATTTTTCAGGGGGAAAAAAAAAAAAAAGAAAAGCTTTTCCTTTGTCTCCCATAGAACAAAGAAACGCGAACGCGCCGTTTAAACAGCAAGGGCTGAGCCCATCCCCAGGGTAAAGGCTCTGCCTTAACGGGGTTACATGCAGAAGAAATTTGGCTCGGCGTGTGTAATCGCTGCCTGAATTAATGAAAAAAGGGTGTCTTTGGAACAGGCTGAATAGCCCAGCTGCAGCAATTATCTCCTCACTCATCAGAATGACGACAAAATTAGTTCCAGATATAAAAGCGGACGGCGGAGGCGAGCCACCTACCGCGTGTTTATTTTCCCAGTTAATGCCGCTGCAGGTTGGTTTTCTGTCCCCGTAGGGTTGGCGCAGCCTGAAGCTGCACAAGCAAAGTGCTGGGGGGGGGGTCACACAAACCTGGACATCGGTTTGTGTGAATTCCTTCCTTTCTCAGGGGTTCTCGCCAGGGCTCTGTCTCAAATCACCTCTCAAATCAGCTCCTGCCTTTGAAGTGAAGCTCCCAGACTGGCTGAGCACCATCATGGTCATTGCTGGGGGTATGGGGTGGAACAGCATCACACCAAGCATGATGTGCAATGGATGTTCTCCATCCATTAGGGAACCCCATCTCACTCATTGCTTTCAGGTGCCACCATGGTTCCACTAACAGCTAAGATGGGCAACTGAATCATAGAATCATAGAGTGGTAGGGGTTGGAAGGGACCTCTGGAGATCATCGAGTCCAATCCCCCTGCCAGAGCAGGGTCACCCAGGGCAGGCCACACAGGAACAGATCCAGGAGGGTCTGGAAAGTCTCCAGTGAAGGAGACTCCACAACCTCTCTGGGCAGCCTGGTCCAGGCTCTGTCACTCTCACAGTGAAGAAGTTTTTGCTCACTTTGACATGGAGCTTCCCGTGTTTAACCTTGGTACAATTACAGGGCACCACTGTAGAGAGTAGCCTCCTCCTTTCTATCCTCCCAGCCTGACTTTAACATGTCCACATAATCTTGGTTTTTCTCTTGGGTCAGTTCAGCTGCTTTGACACCACAAATCTCCTTTATGCTTTTGGTACTTGCACAGGCAGCTCCAAGCCTAAAATAGTTGATAAAGACTGTATTCTGTGGGTTTTGGGGGGACTTTGAGCTGGTGGGCACACCTCAGATGTTGCACCCCAGATAGAGCTGCTTTGGATGGTGGGGCAAAAAAGACTGGTAGATGAATTTTGTGTTTCCATTTGAAATATCTGCAGGAATGAAAGCTTTTCCACGAGGGAAGATTATTATAGTCACAGTTGACTCAATGCACCCTCCCATTGAAGGAGGCTCATGAGACGTTGGGAAGAGAAGCAAGTGATTTTTTTTAAAGAGGATTTGGGGTTTTTTTTCCCCTCTCCTGGTATTCAGAGACACGCAGAGCCTTTGCTTAAATGGGAGCTGTGACTTCAGTGCTGCTTGTGTACCCCTTGTCCCTGCGTGAGTAGCTGCTACAGCCCGTTTTGTGTATTGTGTTTCCAGCTGACAAGCGGAGCTACGTAAATAACCCAGCTGCTGCTGCCACCGAGTGTCACGCAGGACTTCCAGGAAAGGGCTGACAATGCCCCTTCCCCAAGAAAAGCTAGCAAGTGTGAACCCAAGCGGTGGGAAAAACCCTTTGGGAAGAAGCTGCCCAGCTGGCTCAGCGCCGCGCTTATCGGGGAATGGGAAAACCAGCTGCCTCCTTTCCACGCCTCCCGTCAAACCGAGGGACCTTAGGTGATGGTGACAAGCGTAGGAGCTCTGTGGGGTTGAATCAGCCCTTTCGGGTCCCATCTGGGCCGGGAGGTGGATGCTGTCCTTGGGGTGAAATACAAAAAGACATCACCAGTGTGGTTGAAGAACTGGTGGCAACAAGTCCCAGCAAGCCCATCAGCCAGCTGACCAAGCTCTGGGAAGCTTTCTGTGCCTGTGCACCAGGTTATTTTCATCTCTCCACTGCTGTATTAGTATTATTACTACTGATGATAATCTATAAATGAAGGCCTATCGGGTTCCCCACTGCGATATCGCCCTGTTGTGTTCAGCACTTAAACACCCACTGAGAAAGCTGTTCCTGCTCAAATCACTGTCATGCCGGCTGGGTAGATAGAAAGTTGTAAATCATCATCTTGTAGAGGCTGGATTAAGTGCAAGGGATAAAGAGCCCACAAAGAGTTTTGTTCTCCGAGCTGGAATGAGTGACAGAATTCCTGCCCGTGCCCAGGGATGAGAAATCAGGGCTGCTGTCCCTATCGAATCAGGGTATTTTTCCTGGTGAAAGACACACGTTTGATCTTTGAACTTGGCCCGTGGTGTGTGTGACGACACAGTGAGGTTGGCAGAGGTGAAATAACCTGGAATAATCCTCTGCCAGAGTGCCTCACGCTTTGTCCTGCAGCATGGACCAGCACCTCTCCCTGCAAGTAATTGGGGAAGAAACCTGACGGGAGCTGCTGAAAGAAGCTGGGATGATGCAAGACCTGAAGTTTCTTGAGTCATGAAGAAGCCGGCTCCAGCAAAACCCAGCCCCTCCAACGCACAGCGTTCAGTCCTGCAGTGGAGAGCAGCCAAAAAACCCAGGTTTTTGGGTCGTTATTTCCTAAGACGTGGGGCCAAAGCACGGCTTAGGGGCAGCCTCGGCAGCCGGCTGTGCGTAGTGTCAATGCTGTGTCTTCCCTGTAAGCTCCTCACGCCTGGGTCTTACTTCTAGATGCTTTCCCTTAAGTCTCTTAAGATTCTTTAGCTCGTGAAACACAAAAAAGGCTGCTCACTAGTGTTGGAATGGAGTTTCTCTGAAGCCTGCCTGCCGGCTCTGATTTTCCCCAGCATGTTAAGCAATGGGCTGTAGCATTTCACTTTCCAGCTGTAACTGTCCTAGAGGTATGGAGAGCAGAGTTTATTAGTAAACCAAGATTTACGGGCTGGTTACGCCTCTGAGCTTTCCCAAGTTGCGTATTTCACAAGAAGAACTGGGAACGGAGAAGCTCTCAGCAGCTTTCCTTCCCAACGCTGGGGTTTAAGCTCCAAGAGTTTTGCTTCTCTTGCTTGCAGATGCGAAAATGCCACATTCTGAAGGGCAGTAAATTGATCAAATACAACATTTTTTTCCCTGTGCATTCCATTCCAGCTCTCTGTAATAGTGTATTTGATTTGCAAAGGATGCTTTTGTTAATGGCTTCAAAGCTGACCCGGTTAGACCGAGCCATAAAATGAACCGTACTCCTCTAATTTGTCTTGGTAACAGAGGGACGTGGCAGGGAGGGAGGGAGGATGGAGGAGGATGGAATGCTGCTGGTTTTAATTATCATTGCTCTCTTTTTCATGGACAAGTAAAAATGAGTTTAATTTAAGTTATCACAGAAGGTGAAGGCGATGGCTGCTCAGTGTTTGCTGATCAGACTCCTGGCTTTCCGCTGGGCAAGCCAAATCAGAAAAAAAAAATAGCTTTCAAAATGATCTCATTGCTGTTTCCTTCCCCTGGATCCAACCAGCAGAGTGAACAGTGAAGTGGTCAGAAAAAAACTGTTTCATCAGAGAACTGAGGAACTCTACAGGGAACCAGTTTCCCATGAAAGAGGTTCCAAAGGAGATTGATTGAGGTGCTGTCCAAAGAAGGGCAATGAGGCTGGTGAAGGGTCTAGAAAACAAGTCTGGTGAGGAGCAGCTGAGGGACCTGGGCTTGTTCAGCCTGGACAGAAGGAGGCTCAGAGGAGACCTTCTGGCTCTCAACAGCTCCCTGACAGGAGGTTGGAGCCAGGTGGGCTCAGGCTTTTCTCCCCAAGGAACAAGTGACAGGACAAGAGGAACCAGCCTCAAGTTGTCCCAGGGCAGGTTTAGGTTGGATCTGAGGAACAATTTCTTCCCCTTGAGGGTTGTCCAGGGCTGTCCCAGGCTACCCAGGGCAGTGGTGGAGTCCCAATGATCCCATGGAGATGTGGTGCTGAGGGCCATGGTTTAGTGGTGCCCTGGCAGTGCTGGGTTCGTGGTTGAACTTGATGATCTTAAAGGTCTTTTTCAACCTAAACAGCTCTATGATTCTGTGACTCTGCGGGATGGAAATTAGTGATGGAATTTGAGGACATAAATGTCCTTCTTTGGAGAAAAAGGAGAGAAAGTGGTTAAGGGGAGTTAGGTCTCAAGTCCCAGTGCACTGTTGGTGGTTCACTTTCTTGCAAAGAAGGTGGACAGCACTAGACTGAGTGTGGAGGTGGGTGGGAAGCCATTGAAGACACTGACATCAGCAGGCACTGAAGACATTGGCATCAGCACCCTGAATATCGCACTTCAATGAAATGTTGGCAGAAGGAGATGCAAAGCTTAGGTGGATTTTCCCTTCTTGCCATCCCTGGCCTTGTCAGCTCACAACCTTTCTGAGCCAGAAGCGATTGCAAGCTGGAGAGTCCAAAAGTGTGAAACTCCAAATCAGGAGGAATTCTGGCTGTTTTCTGTGAAAAGTAGTGGGCAAAAGATGGATGGAAATGGTCTCAGAAAGAGAGAAACAGCTTCTAGGAATCTGTTTAGGAGAGGAAAACTGAGAAGAGAGGTGCACCAACACAGCATTGCTCATTGACATCTTCATAGAGCCCCTAAAATTTTTCCAGTAGGATGCAATGGAGTTAAAATGAATTTATGCATGCTGGCAAATTTGCTTTATTAATCACCTTCTATGGGCCCCTTATGAGTAGCCCAGAGCTCTCCAGGACCACCGGCTGAGGAGCTCTGCCAAACGTGGAGAGGCTCAGAGATGCTTTTTGCTTACGCATCCAGCCTTTGAAGACGCTGTGTTGCCTGAAGTTGCAGCCTCTCCCAAGCCTGATGGTCGAGGCCAACAGGTAGAGACTTGAGAGTGAGCTGGAGAGCTGTAAAATCGGATGCTGTTGGCTTACATCATGCTTTATGAAGTGTATCCCCAGGCAGCGTTGAGAGGAGGCTCCTGGAAGAGCAAAGCACAGTGAGGGGAGGGATTTGAGCCCTGGAGGAAGTGGGATGGGGGAGGTGGGGAAGCTGTTCCTGGAGGTAATGAGATACAGGGGAGGCCACACAGCAAGCGCTGTCTATCCTGGCTTCCTCCATTCATCTAAAGCTGAAATGACTATATGAAAGGGAGGGGGAAAAAAATGTGTGTAGGGCTGGTTGCTGCCAGGAGCTGGTAGCCACCCAAGGGGAGGGTGGGTTGGATGTGGCTGTGAGCAAGCACTCGAAGAGGAGCAGGTCCCACGGAAATGTTTGAGGTCTGGTGTACAGGGCTCAGAGAGGTCACACTGTCCCCAGCCTTGGAGGTTTTCAAGACCAGACTCAATACAGCTCTGAGCAACCTGGGCTGATCTCATGGCTGATCCTACTTTGAAGAAGAGGTTGAAATAGAGAACTCCTGAGGACCCTTCCAACCTGAAATTCCCTACTATCCTATGGTCCTAGTACATATCCAGACTGTTCCCTCTTTGCAGAGACTTTCCAGAACATCCAAGGGGTTAGAGGAGAGAAACCAGCACATCACCGCAGCCTATCATTTCCTGTCTTTTGTCAGACAAAATCCCATGCTGGCACACCTGACATTGTCAGATACCTTTAGAAAATGCTGCCTTCAACCTCCGGGCTCACGCAGTGAGTGGGTAGATGAGATCTGAGTTTTATTCCATGGAGCCAGACAGAATAACACCACGGAAATGACACTGGGCAGAAATTTAGAATCACCAAATCACAGAATGTTAGGGGTTGGAAGGGACCTCCGAAGATCATCAAGGCATGTCATACTATATAGCACCTGGAGATGTCCCAGACCACATTGGGATTAAGAAGCCACGACACTATTCTTGGAGATGGCAGTTTCCCTGTTGGCAGCAAACACCTCTCTGCTCCATCCACTGAGGAAGAAGTCAAAGGCAGTTTCAGCAATGACCACCTGCAGCACCCAAGACCCTGCTTGCATGGAGTTGCCTACTGCAAGGAGAACATCTAATAAAGCCCTTCTAGTTCATAGTCACCTTCAGCCTCAGCTCTCTCTTAGATAAACTCTTCATTGATGAAGAGCAGCGGCTATGAGAAAAATAGTTTGGGTAACTCTGGGTCAGCGCTGCTATTTTTGAGACACATTTCCTGTGCTTGCAGGATCTTGGTGTGTCCTGTCTCCATCATCTCCTCCCACATCTCCACCCTGTGTTTCATGGGTGCGCGGTGCCAGATTCACGGTGGTATAAACATGCAGACCTCAGCTTGCTGGAGAACTAACTTGCCTTTTGTTTTCTTTGACTTGGGGGCTGCCTTTTGCGATGAGAATAAAACAATAATCTAAGGGCAGAGGAAATCTTAAGATCTCTCCTCCTAAAACAGCACTTGAGAAGAGCTAAGATCTTTCCGCCTGAAGAATTTGGATAAATGGAGTAGGATTTTTATTTCTTTTTTTTTATTGCCATCATAATTTATTATTTAATTTTCTCTCCCAAGGTAAAAAGTGGGAAACTTTCATTATTGTCTCGTTTCATCCCTGTCTGGTGCTAGCCAAAAAAATTTTCATGAAGAGCTCTGTAGTCAGCAAAGTTTGTTCTCGGTACAAACATCTGCTGCTCTCGGGACACTGCCTGGAGGGTGGACTCTGCTGAAACATTTATGGGATCCCATAAATGCAACAGGATCCCATAAATCTGAACAGAAAGGAGGGCAAACAATTCTTGCTTGTTTGCCACCCAAGGAGGGCACGCTCGGGTTTTTTTCTCTCGAAGAAAGCTGAATTATTTCCTCAAAAGTGTTGTTCTGGTGGGAAAATGGCTCTTTGTGTTCTTGATGCTACATAAGGGTAAGAAAAAGAAAATAATCGAAAGCCCCATAAGATGGAGATCCTTAGATCATAGAAGCTGGAAGCTGACAGTGGGATTTTTGTAAAGCCACAAAGCTTTTTGGTGTATTTTTGTTTATAGCTGTTGTGCTGCCACTCCTACCAGTAACCAGCTGCATCTCAGCCATGCCTGGCACCGTAGCGAGAGCCTGAGCTGTGATGTCCAGTTTTATTTCTGAGGTTGCCTCTGCCCAATCAAACACAAGGGATGGAGACAGGTCTTCCTGCTGGTAAATTGGGGTTCCACCATCGTAGAAGATCTCCCAGGACGGCTCATGGATGGTTCCTTGGCATGCCTCTGGGTAACAAACCCTTCTGCAGCTGACAAACCCAGAAGCCCACATCTTCTGTAGGGAAGGGTCTTACATGTGCCATTAGCATAGGATGTATGCGTAAATTGTCTTCTCCAAATAACAAGAGATAGGACAATGAAGCTGGGGAAGGGTCTAGAGCACAAGTCTGGTGAGGAGCAACCAAGGGACTTGGACTTGTTGAGCCTGGAGAAAAGGAGGCTCAGGGGAGACCTTCTGGCTCTCAACACCAACCCCCTGACAGGAGGTTGGAGCCAGGTGGGGTTGGGCTCTTCTCCCAGGGAACAAGCGACAGAACAAGAGGAAACAGCCTCAAGTTGCCCCAGGGGAGGTTTAGGTTGGATCTGAGGAGCAATTTCTTCCCCTTGAGGGTTGTCCAGGGCTGTCCCAGGCTGCCCAGGGCAGTGGTGGAGTCCCCATGATCCCTGG
>WUAM01000097.1:578207-589135 GCA_024336885.1 Actenoides hombroni | reverse complement strand
GAGCTGGGGAAGGGGCTGGAGCACAAGGGTGGTGAGGAGCAGCTGAGGGACCTGGGCTTGTTGAGCCTGGAGAGAAGAGGCTGAGGGGAGACCTTCTTACTCTCAACAATTCCCTTGAAAGGAGTTTGGAGCCAGGTGGGGTTGGTCTTTTCTCCCAAAGAACAAGTGAGAGGACAAGAGGAAACAGCCTCAAGTTGCACCAGGAAAGGTTTAGGTTGGAGGAACAATTTTTTCTCCTCGAGGGCTGTCCTGGCTTGTCCCAGGCTTCCCAGGGCAGTGGTGAAGTCGCCATGATCCCTGGAGGGATTTGAAAGCCGTGGAGCTGTGGTGCTGAGGGCCATGGGTTAGTGGTGCCCTGGCAGTGCTGAGTTAATGGTTGGATTCAATGATCTTAAAGGTCTTTTCCAACCAAAATGATTCTGTGATTCTGATGCTGCTTGCAGAACTGTTGCTCTTAGTTTGCTGCTGCTGAAAGGGACTATCTGGACTCCTGCTTTGTGCTGGATTATTACTCATCTGATTGCCTTCAGAAGTTGCCTCAGTTAGGCAAGTAATCTGTAAAAGGGGTTATCTTTAGGACACTGAGTGTGCTGTCTTGCTAAGGATGGAGCTGACTTCAAGGAGAGTGATTACCAGAACCATAGGATGGTTGCTTCCTGGAAGAAGGGAGTCTCCACACTTGGTTGTAACTAAAATCCCACCTAAAAGCAAGAGGACTTTGGCACCTGTGTTACTGTGTTGAGTCCCATTGAATACTAGATTACGTCACTAATTGCTTTCATGGGGCTGAAAATGTAAATAAATTGAAAAGAGACAGTGTGTTCTCCCCCTCATCCCTCTTTTGTGCCCTCTCCCTATGAGTTCCTCGATCCGGAGGAGTCTGGTTGTGCAGAAAAATATTGTCACAGCAAAGATGGAACATTGCAGTGGGAGGAGAAATGAGTGCCTGGCTCTGGGAGTTCTTTAGCTAGGTCTTCTCATCGATGCCATCACCTGAGTTCCAGAATGACTGCTCTTGATGCTCCCTTTGTCAAGGGATTCCTCCTAACACACAGAACTGTGACACCTTCAGGGACGTGGATGTGAATGGGAGGTCAGTGCCAGAAGCTGGTTAGCAGAGGAATGAGGCTTCAAAGGCCTGTGGCAGGAAAGATTTTTGAGGGCTGAGAAAGCTGGGGCAGACGTGATGCAGCTTCCCCTTTCCCCACACTGAATCCTATCATGGTAGGGGTTGGAAGGGACCTCTGGAGATCATCTTGTCCAACCCTCTTGCCAAAGCAGGGTCACCCGGAGCAGGTGGGTTTGGAATCTCTCCGGAGAAGGAAACTCCACAACCTCCCCGGGCCAGGCTCTGACATCATCACACCAAAGAAGTTTTTCCTTCTGTTCAGATGGAACCTCCTGGGTTCCAGTTGGTGCCCCTTGTCCTGTCACTGGGCAGCACTGACAAGAGTCTGACCCCATTCTTTTGACACCCACCCTTTAAATATTGATAGATATTGCTCAGCTCCCCTCTCAGGCTGCTCTTCTCCAGCTGAACAGCCCCAGGGCTCTCAGCCTTTCCCCAGCACAGAGATGCTCCAGCCCCTCAGCATCTTTGAAGCCTCCACTGGACTCTCTCCAGTAGCTCCTTGTTTCTCTTGAACTCGGGAATCTAGAACTGGGGAGAGTACTCCAGATATGGAGGAATTCAAGGGATGCAATGCTGTTGTGTGTTGTGTTATTAGTGCTGATCATCACGAAGCCATGGGTGGGGAGCAGTGTTACAGACATTCAGCACAATTTGTAGTGGTTGAATCTGTCTCTTGTGAAGCTTACACCAAACATCTGATATCTTGGAAAACATATGAGCTATCCAAATGCCAGTTACTACACAAACAAATTCATGAAGATGTGGGATTCAGTTGCTGGATGCAGACATGGCATCTGGTTAGCCCTTTAAAGCTGAAGCATGACTTCCAAAGAGGGACATTGAAGAGCCTTGGGTTTGTTCCAATTTCTGGTCCCTTCAGGTGACTCTCGAGTGGTGTGGTTTCCGACGCCAGTCCCGAAGCCCAGACATCCGGGCTGTGTTATTGCATTAGCAGTGCACTAATCTCTGCTTTGGAGAGTGGTGACAAATCTTGATTTATTGGCAACCATCCAACTGTACTCTCCTCTGTCTTGGTAGGGAAACTTGACGTTAGTGGTTAGGGGATGTTTTCTAGCAGCTGAAACTGGTGACCTCTCTCAAGCGGGGATGTTGATGGAGAAAACTTGATTTATTGGAGTAGAATGATGACTGTCTGTCTTCATCTAAGAGAAATGAAAACCTTTCTGAAACCTGTGCCTGCTTCCTTTCTTCTCGGATTTATCTTCCATCTCTTCACGCTCCAGATCTTCAATTGTTTTCATTTTAGTTCCCCAAGGACCAGAAAAGGCTTTCTTTAGAACTTGTTCGCACACCATATGTTTCGTTGGGACGTCGTTTCGTGATTCGTTGGAAGCCCTCCCTGGCTATCTGGTGACTCAGGGATTGCACTATAATACTGATAAGCTAATGTTTAATCATGTATTCTAAAGCAGGAGAGATTTAGGTCACGGGATTAGTTTGTTAGGAGGCTTCAATCAAGAACATATTAATTAGAATGCATATGACACACGGGCAGATGTTTAAGATGGAACTTTTGCTGACGCGGAGCACTGCAGAAAACTGTTTAGGTTGGGGTTGTTTTTTTTTTTTAATGCAATGCCTGTAGATTGAGGTCAAGAGTGGAATGTCAGCATGTGGCCATGAACTTGCAAAAACTCCTTTTTGGTTGTTTTTTTTTTGCTCCCTCTATCCCATTTTCCCAGTACACCCATAAGTGCCCACCGACCGTGTGAGGGAGTTGAGTTTTCAAGTCCTCTTATTAGGGAAGAACCCAAACTTCTCAGGTGGGCGAGGGCAGGACGGGCAACGCTTCACCCGTGGGTTTGCTTTTGCAGGAATAGACAGTCGGTACAATGAGGGTTGCAGGGAACTGGCAAACTACCTGCTTTTTGGCCTGTACAACCAGAATAACAACGACTTCGAAAGAACCGGCTTTCCTGAAGAAGTTCTTGATGGTGAGTGACACACTCAAGCATTTTTACCTCTCCTGGAGGCTTTTCTGGAGGGAGGGTGAGAAGAAAAAGGGGCACGCAGCAAAAGAAAATGTCAGTAAGTCTCTATATCGTCTATATACACCTGAAAAGGGGTACTTAAAAACACTGCTGCAGAACTCTTGGGGTTGTTTTTAATGTTTTCCCCTCCTTAACTTGCCCCAAATGTTCTAAACCTAACCAAATCTAGCCCGTTATGGGTAGTCACGGCACGTCCGTCCGTGTGTTATCAGTTATTGTGGCATCACACCTCCCAGGTGAAAATACTTGAGCTCACTTTTATCTTAACACAGAAACTCACTTTTCTAATATCTGAAAGGTGGCCAATCACCGTGATTATTATTCCCTCATTTGCCTGAAATTTGGAATGCCTACACCATGGGCTCATTTTAAGTCGGAGCAACCTCATGATGTAACATCGGGCAAGAGCAACTCTCCAGTTTGGCAAGTGCTCCGTGAGGACTCGTCCCTGCCCCTCTTGGCTTTCCAAAGGACGGGCTGATGCAAGTGCTGTGCAGAATAAACCCACGATTGATGGGGACAGTAAGCAGTACGATTGTACTTGGAACTGTATACGGCTGCCAACTGTCTCTGTTTTAAAGCAGGGAACAATTGTGTGCTCAGCTAGATCCACAGTCTTCTTTTAATGAGGTACACGATAAGAAAAGTGTTTTCTCTTCAGTTTCTCTAGGCTGCTTGTTTTCTGGAGGGGGTGTTTTGTGCCCATATAATCCTGTGGATGAAGTCTCGATGCTGGAATAATATTTGTTCTGCTTGTTGCAGATATAATCATACTAATAAAGCCTGACAGTGTCCATCTGTACTGCAACCCTGTGAATTATAATCATCTTTTGCCCTACGTGGCATACTGGAGGAACTTGCATTTTCACTGTCTAACCGAAAACGAGGTGAGTGGCAAATGGAGGTGGATGAGAATTGCTAATGAACTTGCTAAAGAACCGAGACTGGAAGTGGAACTGGTTTTTTAACAGTCCTGCCAGCAGTCTTTTTTTTCCTTTCTCATGCTCATCAGGGGAGTGATCTGTGTATATGTGTGGGTATTAATCATTTCCCTATTGTGCGCAAGCAGAATATGTTTCTAATACTTCAAGTTTGATGGAGCATGAAGACAAATTGCTCCTCTCTTCCGCTAATTACTACGGTTTTGACGTGAGTCGATGATCTTTTAATGAGGAGAAACATGTGGGTTGAGAGAAATGAAGAAGCTGAATCAAGGAGCAGAGTCACCACTGAGGTTTCTAGTGATAACCTTATTTGCTACCAAAGCAGGGTTTTCATCAGAGAATCACAGAAGGGTAGGGGTTGGAAGGGACCTCTGGAGATCGAGTCCAACCCCCTGCCAGAGCAGGATCACCCAGGGTAGGCCACACAGGAACAGATCCAGGCAGGTCTTGAAGGTCTCTAGAGAAGGATGTGTTGTTTGCCAGTAGTTTTGGAATGTTAGAAAAGATTAAAACCAACAAACTTTATTAGGTTGGGGGTTTTGTTTTTGTTTGTTTTGGGTTTTTTTTTCATTTTAACTTTCAGCTCTTCCTTTCAAGAGCTATTAACTTCACTTTTGTGGGAGCCATGTTTCATCTGGCATTTAAAAGTCAAAGTATTCTGACAAAAGCAACGTTCATCATAGTGAAGTCCTGTTAGAGGAGTGAAAAATGAAAATGCTGTTGGCGTAGGTGTAGAATAAGAACCTTTTTATTCCAGTTGAGACTGGAAATGCTTCTCCCTAAACTTCCCCCCGCCTTCAGTTCTGTGTAGTTCCTTTTCTAAATTAGGATTATACTGAAATCTGGAGGGAGCAGATTTAGAAGCCTGGGATGGCAAATGGTGAAGCTGGCAGAAGAATAATGAATGGGAAAAGTCAGGGAGAGAAACCTTTTGTTCCCTTGAGTTTCCAGCTTGAAAGCGATGGGGCTTATGATAGATTGATTGTGGTTTTATGTGGCTGTTTGATAGTTTAGATCACCAAATTATGAAATCATTCAGGTTAGCAGGGACCTCTGGAGAGCGTCTCATCCAACCTCCAGCAGGTTAAGGAAAGGTTAGCAATGAGATCAGGTTACTCGAGTGTTTTTTGCTGTTGGATGTTGGAAGAGTCCAAGGATGATGAGGGCAGAACTTCCCTTGGCCATCTGCTCCATTGCCTGGGTGTCCTCATAGTGTTGCCTTTTATCCAATCTGAACATCTCTTGTTTTAAATCGTGCCCTTTGTCATGCACCCTGCCGCTGCAGACCACTGTAAAGAGCCTGGCTTCACCATCTCAATGTTTTTGTGGGTGTTGGAAGGCAGCTATGAGGTCCATTTGTTGCCTCCTCTAGGCTGAACAAGCCTGGGTGTCTCCTTGTAGGACAAGTGCTCCAACCTACTGATCATGGTGGTGATCCTCTACTGAACTTCCTTCAGTTTGTCAACTTTCTTGTACATGGATTCCAACACGGTGTTCTGGATACAGTCCCATGAGTGCTACATAGAGTTCATTTCTTCTTGTTAAAATGTGAGCAGCTCAGCTATAGGTTAAAACACACCATCAAAAGATCTAAACCTTCATAAGCTTTTTCTGTTGCCCAAGACCCTACTGAAAGAGAAAATCTTGACGTGTACCTGACGGTGATAAAGCACGTCCGGTTTGGAATCAAGAATGGAGTAGTTCATAGAATCATGGCATGGTTTGGGTGGGAAGGGACCTTTCAAGGTCATCTAGTCCAACCCCCCTGCACTGAGCAGGGCCATCTGCAACTACAGCAGCTTGCTCAGAGCCCTGGCCAACCTCACGTAGAAGGGTTCCAAGGATGGGGCAGCCACCACCTTTCTGGGCAACCTGGGCCAGGCTCTCACCACCCTCAGCGTCAACAATTTCTTCCTTCTCTCCAGTTTAAATCTCCCTCTTTTAGTTTCAACCCATCACCCCTTGTCCTATCCCAACAGGCCCTGCTCAAAAGATCACCCCCATCTTTCTGACAGGCCCTGTGAAGTCCTGGAAGGCTGCAGTTCTCGACACACCGTTGCTAACACAACTGCAGCCTCAGCTATTGAATTTTAAGCTGCATCTGCTTAGGGGCTTTTATATGATTTACCGTGGTTAAGTCGTAACCTTAATCACACAGGACTGGCTTGAAATGATGGTGTAAGTAGAAAGGTAAACCACATGCCTTGCTATTTGTGGAAAGGGCTGGAAAAGTTTGCTTTCTGAAGCTGAAAAGACCAAGTTGACGTGGTTTCTCTTCCACGTGAATGAGCGGAGCGAGGCCTTTCCGTTTCTCACCTACGAGAACCGTCAGGTTTCCTAGAGGACTGCTGAAAGAGCAGCAGAGAAAAACGTTGCTGTGTCAGGCTTTAAGTGCATCCCGTTGGCAGGAGGATTGACTGGAGTGGCTTGTAAGCATTTATTTTTATTCTTCAGCGAGAGAAAGAACTTTTGCTTGCTTTTACAGAAGCAAAACCAAACGAAGCTCCAAGAGTCTTAGAAATAAAGCAAGCGGTGCAAACAACAAATCTGGCAGCACTTGGAACCCCTCCTGCCTTTTTCCCTTCCTTTTAACTAGCCTATAGGAATTGGAGTGAATAACCTTAAAAGTAATACCACAGGATTAATGAATGCCCCCTTTCAAATAACATAAAATACTGCAATTCCATGTTTATTCTCTCAGCTTCCTGGGTGTCGTGCCTGTATATATACTGGGCTGTATTTGTACCCGCCATAGCAGATAGGGAGCAAGCCTTTCACACCCTGCCAAAGCCCAACTTCTTATTCTAATGGCATTTGAAGTCTTGAGAAACTGGCAGTTGTTTGGGGCTCGGCTTTGAACCGCGGCTTTGATCTGGTTTCCTGGGATTGAGGAAAGAACACGTCGCAGAGGAACTTGGGCTGCATCTTAAATTCAGGCTTATCTTAAAAGAGCTTGGGCTTAAAATAGATTTGTTGGGCGTACCCTGCGTACGAGAAGTTCGTAGTCATGTGATTTACCTTGGTTTTAAGTTTAGAGCACTGTACATAAAAATAAAATAAAATTAAATTAAAAAATAGACAAAACATTCACCACCTTCTGATCTTCCTCCGGAAAGCAAGTGGCTCTTGAAGTACCCAGTGGGACTAAAGCCTCTTGGTTTCAGAATTGCTGCTAAACTGTGGCTTTGTGGATTAAAACCAAAGAGCATTTCTAGGTTTTTGTTCTGATTTTTTTGGTGTGATTTGTCTCTTCAGTTTAGTTTTCATGCTTTTCTGAGACGTACGTATGACGCTTGTTCTTTGCTCCTGCTCTTGAGTCTGCTGAAGGCTTCAGAGAACTTCCATCTGCTACTAGAGTGAAACAGCAACATAGTTCGTGGTGGTGTCTCCTTTCCTCCTCCTCTTCCACCTCTTCGTCCGTTCTCATTGCTTGTTCTGTGGCCTGAGACAGACCTTGCCAGTTGGTCTTCCCAGTTTAGTGTGGTTACACTGGTAATATTTCATTTTATTAACATTCCAACACCAGTCAGTAGTCTCAAAATATCTTCCATTGTTCAAAAATTGTCCAGAATCTGGTAGATAATGTTAAAAGTGTAGACTTGAGGTTATGGTCTAGTAGTTAGGGAGATGTTGGGATGAAGGTTGGACTTGATGATCCTAGGGGTCCTTTCCAACCGTCGGTATTCTATGATAGATTTCAATGAAAGCTGAAAATCAAGTAGGCAATTATGACCTAATTCAAAATCTTACACTGAAGTTGTGACTTTTGAAGAACAATTTCCATTGGCTCGAGTACCTCACTGGCATGATGGAGTTTCCAAATTACAGAGAAGGAAGAGGTTCTTCAGCTTCTCAAAGCTGTAGGTGATGTTTTAGTGGATTACGCAGCATTTGTAACGGAACAAAACCCAAGCAGAGTTTATATTCCCTTTAGTGCAAAACTACCAAGCAAATTAGGTGTGCCAGATGAAAATTTCATTTGAAATGACTCCCTTTCAGTATGAAGATGAAGAAGTTGCAGAGGAATTCAAAATTTCCAGCTTTGTTGACATGGTTCGAGACTGCAGCCGCATCGGCATTCCCTACAGCTGCCAAGGTAGGCTGGCTTCTTTCGTGCTGATCAGCTAAGTGTTTTGTAGCATGCAAGTCCTGTGGCCCAGGGAAGGAAATTTCCTTGCCTTTGGTGAGAAATAAGGAATACTATGTCCAGAGTTTCCTTATAGCCTCTTTTTACCGAAGAGTTGAGTTCCTCCCTGCAAAATGTAAGCCCTTAGACTTCCTCTGAAGGGAGGACGCTCGCGGCGTGAGGCAAAGAAACCATTTGCATGCAGAGAAGCGTGTTCTGCTGCTCCAGAAGTTCTCTGTTCAGATGGCAGCTCCAGATAAATCCCTCTTTATGT
This sequence comes from Actenoides hombroni, assembly GCA_024336885.1. Taxonomy (NCBI): domain Eukaryota; kingdom Metazoa; phylum Chordata; class Aves; order Coraciiformes; family Alcedinidae; genus Actenoides; species Actenoides hombroni. The sequence goes on along the minus strand of WUAM01000097.1, from coordinate 580,647 downwards.
AGGGAAAGAATAAACATTTCGTTATGCAAGTTGCCTTTTTTAGCCCTGGAAAAAAAACAACCAACCAGGACTGCATGACTTCCTGTTATGATCTGGAGCCAGCCTTGCAGCCTGGCCAGGGTAATCTTATATTGTTCAGTGAAGAGTACTTCCAGTATCCCCAGTAGTGAATGATGTAGAAGCAATGCAGTGGGTGCACTAGTACACTTCCAGTACCCCCAGTAGTGGGTGATGCAGAAGTGGGGGCGCTTTGTCGTGCGGCGGGAGCGTGGGGGGTTTCGATCCGTGGTACAGTAGGTGAGAGGCAAACACCAACAGGAAAAGAAAATTATATTCTGTTTTTAAGTTCAAACTGAGCTCATTTGATTTTGGTAAGTATTTTATTCTTAATTCTTCGTGGCCTCTCTTGAGGAAAGGAGGGAATCATAGAAACCTTTGGGTTGGAAGAGACCTTTAAGATCATCAAGTCCAACCATTAACCCAGCACTGCCAGGCCACCACTAACCCATGTGCCTCAGCACCACATCTCCACAGCTTTGAAACCCCTCCAGGGATGGGGACTCCATTCTCTGCTTGAGAAATCATTAACGGGCCAGAGTGTGAGGAATGGGTGGTGGTTCTTTGGTAGGAAGTATCTAAAGAAGGTGTATAGCTTAAGGGTGATGGTCACACTTCCCTTCAGATGGTTCACAGCTTCACCAATGAGTACCAGGCTGAATAGTTTTCCTCTCCCTTGACTTGTCATTCCCCTGCTAATCAGAATTTTATCAACAGTATTTTACTTAGGTGCAAACAGCAGATGAAATTGGACTAAGCAAAATTCCCTGCTTACTGTCTTGAATTTTAATGGGTACAGTTTTTCTAACAATCTTGGAATGAAATTGCAAGGAGACAGCATTTACTAGAGAGCTGGAAAAAACAGACAACATTTGTGACATAGAGAAATCAGTTTCTAAAAGCAACTGTCTTTAAAAGAAACCCCACTATATTTTAATTGCAAATTCTACAAAGGCATGATAATCGAGGTCCTTCACTAGAACCTCAGAACAACTCTGAAGATCTCAGGGAAGGTTAAACTGCCAGTATTTGGGAGAGAATGTTGCTGTAAACCATTTCTTTTGCAGGTCACCTCCAGATATTTGATATGTTCATTGTTGAGAAGTGGCCCATCGTGCAGGCTTTTGCACTGGAAGGAATTGGGGGCGATGGCTTCTTCACGATGAAATACGAAGTAAGTCCATAATGCTTTTCCTCTTTTTTTGGTTTTTTCCTCCCCTTCTGAAGCAGAAATCGAGTCATGAGATTATTTCAGTTGGAAAGTACCTTTTGAGATCATCTAGCCCTGACTCACCACTCAAGTGAGCTTTTCAGTTGGCTGAAGTTTTCCAGGCTCTGACAAAGCTGAGTTTTTCATGTGTGAGGATGGAGATACCACAGTTGTGCTGAGACTGTTGGAAGCTACACAACTCTCTGTCCTGGATAAACCATGATTGTGTTGTCCCCAGCCCAGCATCCCTGCTGTGATTTAGCACTTTTTTTTCCCGTCATCTTCAAGAGCCTCCTGTAACAAAACCAGGAAACACTTTTCACTCTGCTAGATGGATAAGGATTTTCAAGAGCAGGGTAGTGACATATGCCCTGATATCAACTGAGGAAAATCAGGAGTGTCTGTATTTCTTGGGTCACTGTTTTTGACACAAGAGATGCACCTACTTTTCTCACCAGCATGACATATTCTTGGGTCATCATAGCCTGCTGAGTGGGGCAACAGCAAGATTTTTGGGTGATGCTCCTAGTTTCAACGATGATTTGCTCTTCCACTCTGAGCAAATTGTGTCATTCCATTTTCCTATGTATTAATTATACTCTTAACAGCAGCTTTGCATTTATGTGGACATGTTTGAAACTTTTTCTGTTTAATCTTCTTAGACCTCTGCCACAGAAATGCAAGTGTCCTGTTTTCTGTGTCACTCCTCCGTTTTTACAGCCAGAATGTTCATGGTCTAACTTCTGACAACTGGAAGAAAACCCAAGGAATTAATAGAAGCATTGTTAAAGTCTCATCACGTGTAGTACTGTACATGCTTTCTCAAAAATCCATTATCTGAATTCAATTAAATACAAAGCACAAATAGGTGAGCATCTTTGTGGAGCTGGGCCTAAGTATCAATAGCCCTGCCTGATGTCTGAAATCAGTCAGTGAACATTTGACTGTGAATTCAGGAGTTGTTGGGGTCCTCAGTGCCAATTCATTTCATGCATCTGTAGAGGCTTTGAGAAAATCATGGAATGGTTTGTGTTGGAAGGGACCTTTCAAGGCCACCCAGTCTGAGCCCCTGCAGCGAGCAGGGCCATCTGCAACCAGAGCAGGTTGCTCAGAGCCCTGGCCAACCTCACCTGCAATGGTGCCAGGGATGGGGCAGCCACCACCTCTCTGGGC
>WUAM01000097.1:557963-573750 GCA_024336885.1 Actenoides hombroni | reverse complement strand
GGAGTGGGTGGAGCAGGGGTGGCCGATCTGCAGTGGGTGTACGTAGAGCGCCTCGGGCAGGGGGGGGGGGGGGGGAGGGAGAAGAACAATTCCCCACTCACACAGACCCCGAGCCCTTCTTTTCTGAGACTAACTTAACAAGAAAAAGCTCATCTTGTTTGATAACCACTTTCATGAGAGCCTGCAGCAGCTGACCATAGCGTGGCAACCACCAGAACCAGTTTGGACTTCATCTCCTTTATCAGCACCCCACAGAAAGCTGCTTTTGAAGGAGGGTACAGATGGAGACTCACCCTTCTTTTACAGGTAGAATTCTGTTTGAAACACTCTTGTTTGACTAATTCCAGTACAGTGCTCTGGTTAAGCCACCAAGAGGCATCATCCGAAACGAATACAATGGAGAGCTGTGTAGGTGGCTCTCAAATCACTGGGCTGTTTTCAGGATATGGAAGTTAATAGGAGGCAGGCTTGCTGTACTGAGCTTCAGGGAATTACCAGCATCTCCGTGCTGAGATGATCAAAAGGGATCCCCCTTCCTACACCACAAACAAAAGAGACCAACAGGGGACACTCAGACTTGACACAGTTGCTTTTACAGTTCTGCTGAAGCTTAAAATAACTTTATTTCTATTTAAAATACCAGGCTAAGGGGAGTTCCAACCACAAGGGGTGAGCAAACCAGCATTAGCAGTTATTACCCTAAAATTAACAGCTCAACACTGGGATTATTCTTTTAACAAGTTATTTCTGGCCAACAGTACAAGTATAAAACACCATCTATGGGCTCTATTCAACCCAAGGCTCTGAGCACTTCTCACATTTCATCTCTAAGTGGACCTGAGGCAGAGGTTAGGCAGAGGCTTAGAAAAAGCTTTTAAAGCTTTTTCTTTCCCCCCCTCCCTCAAGTCCTGGATCAAACGTGGCTTTATTCAGTAGTTTTCCTCCAGTTTGAAACATCTGATGTGATCCCTGAAGTACCACTTCCTCCAAGCTTTTTCTAGCATGGGGAGTTACAGCTGAGGAAAAGACAGGAGCCAGAGAGGCAGACCCAGCCCGTGATTCAGCAGAGCTTTAAAGGTCGATGATGCTCTAAACCTGGCTGCAATTACTAAGGGAAAGAAAAAACCTGAACGTGCTGATGGGAAGAGAAGCACAAAGGGGAAAAGGAGTTGCTGAATCAATTGGTTATTACAGCAGAATAGTTCCACCCAAAGCAGAGGGGATGCTGCAGACAGCCAGCATGATTTTATTTTTAAATAAAGAAGCTATCACTTCAGCTTTTAACAATCACTTTCCACACAGACATAGTTAGCAGCACTAGTGGATCTAATGGGAGGGAGGAGGTGGGGTCAGTCCATAGGAATGTGGCACTATCTACCCCTAGGCTTCAGATGCTGATCTTCCCTGGTGCTCTGGGGAGCTTACCTGTAGTTTGGGATGATTTAAATGTGGCAGTTTTGGAACGTACTTCAGAGTGCAGCAGGGAAGTTTAGTGCTCCCAGCTGGACACAAGCAGTTTGTCAGTGGTGACTTTCCCTTACTGCTCCCAGAATGACAGGACACAAAAGCCCTGGCTGCACTCACCATATGGTGCTGACTGAAGAACACAAAAGCTCAAGGTAGACAGGAGCCTCTCGACCTGAACTGCTTGGCTTGGATGGCACATGTTAGGACTGCTTTCAACCACAGCCACGACATGTTCTGGTCTATATTTACAGAGTCCAACAAAACTTTACAAGCCTTTCCAGAGCTTGCCAAGCTCTCTGCAGACAGAAAGCAGAAAAATGTGATGCTTTCCCTCCGCTTCATAGATCCTGCCTTACACAAACATGAGCTGTGCTCAATTAGCTTCAGGGAACTTGAGCTTTTACTTAATGTTTTGATCATATTGAGAGACAGGCCAACAGGAACCAGTTAGAGAGTCACATAGAGGTTTGAATTTCTTTAAATTCCCAGAGTACTTTTTAAAAAGACTTCCCAACACCATTAAAAAGTGTGCTGGAGAGCTGACTGTGTCTCCCAGCTCCTCTGTAGAGAGCAAGCCAAAACTCCACAAGAAACAACAAGCATCATGTATTTTAGTTGTGCTTGTCATCTCTGTGTTGAGAATGACAGGGCCCCAGCCCAGGCTTCCCAGAAGGGTTGTGGAGTCTTCTTCTCTGGAGAGATTCCAACCCCCCCCTGGACAACAAGATCCTGGGCCCTCTGCTCTGGGTAATCCTGCTGGAGCAGGAGGGTTGGACCAGATGATCTCCAGAGGTCCCTTTCAACCCCTACCGTGCTGGGATTCTGTGAAAGGTCCCTCTTGCTTCCCATTAAATTTTGGAAGTGAAACAAATGGATTGCCATGCACAAGAAAGGATGGGAGCCGCAGATGTGACTACTCACACCAAGTCCTTTGGGCACACTTAGCTGCTTTCTTTACTATTTATACAGCACCTGCCAAAAGGAGCAAGAGAAAAGAAGGAGGGAAGATGCCAGGCAAAAGAAACAGTTCATCCTGAAGGCAGAAGACAGATGTGTTTTATTAACATGGAATATATGCATGACATTAATCACTGGAACAGAATCAGGCCACCCTATAGTAACTCATGAGTAACACAGCCCTGAATCATAGCATGGTAGGGACCTCTGGAGATCACTGAGTCCAACCCCCCTGCCAGAGCTGGCCACACAGGAACAGATCCAGGTGGGTCTGGAAAGTCTCTAGAGAAGGATCATTTATATGTATATATATAAATTTAGCAGCTCTCCACATGAGCCATTATTAATCTGAAGCCACAAACCCAGCCTAGGGTTAGGAAAGGACGGGGAGGAAAGGACAGCAGATAAAGGACATTAGGCCCTTTTGAGCAGAAGTCAAACAACTTCAAGTTGTTTTTTGTTGGCGGGTTGGTTTTTTAAGGTTTATTTTAGAGAAAAAAAACAAAACCAAGGCCTAAAGCACAACTGAGAAACCACACACCTACCTCTGCCACACACCATCTGCTCTCTAAATGCCTCAAGGGCAGACGCAGGCTGCGGCCACTCTGAAAACACTGCAGTCACTTTCTAGATGAATAAGGAGCAAGTCAAAATTAGCTTTTGATTCCCTAGTTAGGATAGCAGTAGTCAAAGTTGAACTGTACTAGAAAGGTTTTCCTACTGATTAAGCAATAAAATTCATTTCAGCTCTGCCATCAAGCTGCTTAGCTCTGCCACCAGCTGTTTCCCAAGAACAGCGCTGGACCGCAGCAGCGGGGCTACGGTCGGGTATTTTCCTGCTCTTCTGGCACACCAGAGTATGGAGACAGACAGGATTACATGAGGGGTAGAGTCTGCTGGAAGAAAACGATGCTTTTCTCACCAAATTTCATCCCAAATTTCACAATTTCAGCGCATCACTTGAAGTTACTCACAGTATCCATCACTGAATAGAGTTAAAAAGACTCAAAATTATTTTTGAGTTTCCCCCTCCCCAAACTAGTAGAAAATGCTAGATTTTATTTTCTTCAGATGCAAGATTTCGATGCTGAACTTCAAACCTACACAAAGCAATAAGGGCCATTTTAAAATGCCTAAATATTGTATTATTTTAAACTTCTAAGACCTTTTGTTTTCTGCTCCCCAACCCCCCCTCCCCCCCCCATTAACACTTAAAGGAAAACATGATTCTGATCTCCAAGTCTTGCCAAGCAAAAGAGGAGAAGAACTTCAGATCTAAACCATGTTTGAAGCATTACCTGCTTGCTAGTATTTCTTATTTTGCAAGCTAGAGCACTCAGACTATCAAAACCTGTTCACTTGATCAGTACTGTGCAAGGAAAGTCAATTTAACCCTAAAACAAGGGTAAAAAAGGCTACAGGCTCAGAGAGGAGATGATGTAGATGTTGGAATATTTAGCCTTTTGGAGTCATAATGCAGCTGCCAAAAGCAGAGAGCCTGTAGTTTGTTCCAGTTCAGAGCCAAGGCCGTTGACAAAACCAGATTATTTCTTTGATGCAGTCCTTACAAGATAAAGTTCCAATGTAATCCACACAAAATCCCCCCCCTTTTTTTTTGGCAACACTTTTTGCAACAAGTCCTAGCAGTCCAGTTTGTAGGACAGGGGAGTGAGCACCTTTTGAAATGAAACCAGTGGAAATATTCCCTGGAAATGGACTGAGCTGCTCAGGCTCTGCTGGCACATCCTTCTCTTTTGCTTCTTTTCTTTATCAAGCTCAGTCTCACCCACCAGAGCCTTCCACCCAGAGGGTTGCCCAGTGGTCTTTGTTTTGCTTGGTGTGGTTTGGAGATTGCTATCAGTTCTTAGAGAAGCCTGTTTCTTCATAACTACCCTAAATTGTGGTGTGGTAACACCCACCAGTTTCGGCCAACACAAATGTCACCTTCTCAAATCAACAGCAAGCAGCTTTGGTCCAAGATGGGGCTCCAAATGACAGAAAACCTGGACTTCAAAAACCCGTGTCCTACTCACCTTGCCTGTGGACACCTCTGTCTCTCCAAACTCCTTGTATCACGCAGAGAGGCAGGCAGATTTTCACTACAGGTTTGTACAAACTCTCTGTGAGAAAGAACATCTAACAATCCTTTAAGCAAACAGAAGTTTGCATCAGATCATCATACTCTGTGTTTTTACCTCAGTGGGAGCAAGATAACCCAACCCTACTTCCCACCCTAAGTTCATCCCCACAAGTTTCTTGTCACTTGATAGGAAATGTGTTTGTTGGTCTCTTATCCCGAGGAACAAGAGACAAGAGGAAACAGCCTCAAGTTGCACCAGAGGTTTAGGTTGAAGATGAGGAAAATGTCTCATCTGCAAAGGCTGTCGAGGCCTGGCCCAGGCTGCCCAGGGCAGTGGTGGAGTCCCCATGATCCCTGGAAGGGTTTCAAAGCTGTGGAGCTGTGGTGCTGAGGGCCATGGGTCAGTGGTGCCCTGGCAGTGCTGGGTTAATGGTTGGACTCAATGATCTTAAGGGTCTCTTGCAAGCTAAACAAATCTATGATTCCATGTTTTCATGTGCTATTTTTGGTCACACCCGTGGTTTAGTTGCACACCCTCTTGCATGACCTGGTGTGTGCATTTTCACATGTTTGTGGCACATGTGTGTGCATGCAGAAACGCCCCAGCATGTGCACAGATCTGCCCAAGGAAGGCCAAGAGTGGGTGGCATGGGGCATGCTGAGGGCATCCCCCTCAGCGATGGCCACCCCTGTCCCCCCAGTTCCTGGCCATGCTGTCTCAGTGGTGCACCCAGATGCACTCCCTCACCCTCCAAAACCTCAAGCCACGCCAGCGAGGGAAGAAGGAGAGCAAGGAGGACTACATGAAGAGCACAAGGTGAGTCCCCATGTCCCAGGCACCCTCCCCCCACAGCTGGAGTCTCTTGTCCTCAAGGATGACGATGCTCCATGAGCCCCAACATCCCATTTCCACTGACGACCATTCATTGCAGGGTGACTCCTGCTGTGGGTTGTGGCCATCCTGGAGCCACAGATCCCCCTGGACCATGTCACCCTCCTGGGGTGGCCCTGAGGTGGCTCACGTGCCTGATTCTGTCTCCATCCCTGGCAGGGGCTGCCTGGAAGCAGGACTGGAGTCGCTGCTGAAGGCGACGGGCAGCAACCTGCTCATCCTCCGGATCTCGCACTGCCCCAACGTGCTGACGGACCGCTCTCTCTGGCTGGCCAGCTGCTACTGCCGGGCCCTGCAGGCTGTCACGTACCGGTAAGGGTGGCCACCAGCATCTCCCCCCTTGCCCACAGGGACCATGTGGTTCCCTGGTTGGGAGAAGGCTGGGAACATCCATGGGATGCGCTGGGACTCTTCCGATGCCTGTCCTAGTTCCCTGTCAGAACGCAGCCTGTCTGGCCAGGTGTGAAGGACACGTCTTCCCATGTCCCCAGCCCAGCGGCAGCCCCAGTGTCCCCCCAAGCAATTCTCATCCTCTTCTGGCATGTTCCCCTGCAGATGTTTCCCTTCCAGCTCCATTCCCATCGTCCTGTTACCGATGTCCCCTCAGCTGGAGGAGTGACCAGGGTCTTGGTATGGGGACACAGCTTTATGTTAGAGAAGGGTGAAGAAGAGGTGCACCAACGCGGGGGCCCAGCGAGGTCCCACTTGACTGTCACCCCTTGATGAAGGCTTCTAACAGGGACAAGAGACCTCAAGGTCCCTCTGTCCTGGAAGGGAGAAACAGCTCTGCCACAGAATTGCCAAGACTCAACTTGGAGACCTCGCCCAAGATCAAGGACACAAGGCCCACAGTGGTTTAAGTCCTGGGGGAGATCACAGCTCCTGGAGAAGATCACTGACTGCTCCTTGGTCTTGGCCATGTGAAGAGGCTCTGCCTCTTCTGGAGACAGGATTTACCTTTCCTACACACTCAAGGAGGATGATCCTTGCACCGCTGTACCCTGCAGACAGTCGTTTCAGCCTGGTATCCAGTTCACCCGCAGCTGATGGGTGTTCTGGACCAGGCCATTCTGGAGAGTCCTTCAGGTGGGAAACCACACCCCACCAGCTCCCCTGCTTCGGACGAAGTGAGCTCGGAGACAGCTCTGATCTGGGGATCCCACACCACGAGGCAGCCCAGTGCTGCTGCTTCTAACCCAAAGACTCCTCCATCGGCCCTTCCAAGGGCATTGGAGCAAAGCCAAAGAGGTCCTGGCATGTTGTTAACCTGTGACTCTGACTCATGCTCTAATTAACCCGCCGTGCTCACCAGGAGATCTTGGCAGGCTCCTTAGGTGGAGACGTGTGAAACGCTCAAGGTAACACCCATCGCTTATTTTTAGGTTTGCCTGAAGTTTTGAAGTAGGTCATTTAGCGTTGGGAAGCATGGCCTTGGTCTTCAGGAGGCCAGCCTGGTGTCATGAAATGCCCAGGGGCCTCTGTCTGGGCTGGTGGCATCAGGATGATGCTCTCTGACATCTCTCCTCCGTTGACTTGGTGCTGGGGGCCGACGGCAACAGCAGAAGCTTCTCCGAGCACCCGATCGGTGCCGTGACTCATGGTAAACCTCCACCTCCACCATGCCCCTGCACAAATCCAGCAGCATCCCATGAGGTCTGTTTTGATACCTCCAAAAAAGACTGAGGAGGAGCCCCCAGCAAACATCTGCAGTGACACTTGGCCGACAGCCAGCTACAGATGCGGTGGAACAACCTCAAAGGTGCTACTACAGAGGCCACGGAGCAGCCCCTGCCCTTGCCTGGAAGTTGCCACCCACCAGCTGAAACATCCTTATCCCCTGCTGGCACCTTCCCCATCCAAGCTGGGCAGGTGGCAAGTGAGACCAACCCAATGGGATCTACAGGGACGTTCTATTTGCTCTCCAAGGGTACACAGCCTGGCAGTCCCAGTTCAATCACTTGCCACCTTTGCATCTGGAAGACGTCTGCCTTCACCTCCAACCTCACCTTCAACCACCAACCTCACCTTCAACCACCAACCCCACCTTCGGCCTTTACCTTCAGTCTTACCTCCAAACTCATCTTCAGTCTCACCTTCAGCCTCACCTTCAACCTCACCTTCTTCCATTTTTCTTGGCATTGCACATCCGTAGGCACAATTCCAGCTAGAATTTCTTCAGCCTTCCTGCATGGGTTGGTGGTGGGACTGGCTGGTTCGTGGGCAGGTGGTGGGTTCTAACTACTGACCAGATTTGTACCTCCAGGTGCAGGGAGATGTAGCAGCGTGGAGGCTGCAGACACAGCCCCCGGGGTGGCATCGCTGCTGGAGGGGGGCCACCACGTGTCCTCTGTGTTGTTCCAGGAGCTCTACGGACCCCGTGGGTCATGAAGTCATCTGGGCCCTTGGAGCAGGTTGCAGGGACATCATCTCCCTCCAGGTTGCACCTCTGCATCCGTGGTAAGAATCACTGTAGGAGGAGGTCAGGGTGTGTGGTGCACCACTGGAAAGAACTTGATGGGAACAGTCTTTTTGAGCAGGGCCTGTTGGGACAGGACAAGGGGTGATGATTTGAAACTCAAAGAGGGAGATTTAGACTGGAGAGAAGGGAGAAATTGTTGACACTGAGGGTGGTGAGACCCTGTACCAGGTTGCCCAGAGAGGTGGTGGCTGCCCCATCCCTGGCACCATTGCAGGGGAGGTTGGATGGAGCTCTGAGCACCCTGCTCTAGTTGCAGATGTCCCTGCTCAGTGCAGGGGCGTTGGACTGGATGACCTTGAAAGGTCCCTTCCAACTCAAACCATTCTTTGACTCTATGATATATCACATGTTTGTTTCCTTGTTAATCAGGTTTGGGTTTTTTTGTTCTTCACAGCCTTTCAGAAGTTATTTCAGCCACGGAATGATCTCAAGCCATATCACAGATAACAGGTATTACTCATTATTCCCTGAAGAATTATGGTGCCCCTAGTACCTCAATACATTATTTCTGTATCTCTGATGCCATCGTGCTTGTAATTCCTATTGGGACCATCTCAGTCTATCACATCTCATCTCTGCATATTAAAAAACAAATAATTCTGTGAAGAATAATCCAAATTTTCATGGGATTTAATGCTGTATTTACTTGCTGTACAATGTCAGCACGTTCGAAACCGTCCACCTTGTGCCTTCTAATGGGATCAGTTTCTTCATGGTCCCATATCTAAAGCAACTCATGAACTTATTACACAGCACAGCTAACGTGCAAATAGAGGTCCTATTTATATGATACCTAAAACCAGTTAAAACAGGAAGGTTGAAGAAATCCAGTATACTTTGGTGAGTCTCAACGTGCCCAAGACCAACACTTAAAGCAAGGCAGTTAAAATCCCAAGTCTGACCCAATATAAGCTGGGCAGTCCAGGTCAGCTTTATTTCATTTCAGCATAGAATTCTCCCTGGAAGGTAAAAAAAGAGGAAGGTTCTTTGCCATAGGTTTCAAACCCAAGAGTTGTGCCGTTTTGAGCTAAATAAAGTTGCTTTTCTACTTGAATATCTCTGCAGATTTTTCTTTATTTGGAATGAAACAGTGGGAGTTCAATGCCCTTCATTGTTTTTGGCATCCTCTGTTGTTTGCATTGAACTAATAAAAAGAAAAACCTTGACCCTTCCAGTTGAGCCTTGGGCTCGAAGCCAGAACTAAAACCAAAACAGTTCTGTTTAATTCCAATGTAGTCGCTCTCAAGATGGTAAATTTTGAACTAGTCAGCTTTTCAAGGCAATTTACTTTAAAAAGGAGGGGGAAAAAAAACCCCCATCTAGTAGCAGAAACAGCTTTGAGATATGTTCTTGTATACAAAAGAAATTACAGGCTAATTAATTCAAGTAGGGTTTTTTTTTCTTTAGGACTTGATTTTTTTCAGTGAGAAGCTTTCTGCAGTTGGAGCAGTAAGTTTTCTTAGTGAAAAATTCGATAGCTGGTCCGTCAGGCTCGAAACCTTTGATTTCACTTGTTGTTTGTAAGTTTTCTTCAAGTCTTCTGGTGGTGATAACCCTCTTTTCTCCTTAGCCCCAGCCGGCAGCCCTTTGTTCTGTTTGGTAGCCACTCAACTAAGGACAACTTGAATTCTGGTAACTTTAATTTTCCATCAGAAGGGCATCTTGTTCGAAACACTGGCCTCGGTGGAAGCACTGCTAAACATATGGTAAGGGTTTTAAGTAGTTACCTGATGTTTTGAAGCAGAGTATGTTTTCTTTTTCTTCATATATATATATATATTATTTTTGGTGCCTTTGAAATATTTACCTTCTGTGAGTTAAATACCTGGCTCTTCACAACTAAAAACGGATGTTACGTTAACAGTCGGATTAAGGAACAAATTTCCTTTTTCTTTCTCTTTCCATCTATACTGGATGTTTAACCAGGGACTGCTGAACGAGTTAAAATAGAACTTCCCCTGTAAAAAGACAACGTTTTAACACTTGTGGTGCTGCAAATATGTGGGGTGGGGGAGAGGGAAACGTGAGGATATTTGTCGTAGCCATAAAGTGAAAATCTTCCCGACAGTAGCATATGATGTACTTAACCTCTGACACACAGATTTGATTTGATTTTGATCAGAATTGTTTAGTAATTCCTTAAAAAATCAGAAAGATGCTTTTTTTGGGGGCTGATGCCTTTGCGAATGGACGCAGACACGCATCCAAACTTCAGTGGCTCCTTTGGCTGCTGAGCAGCTGCTGGAACTCTGAAAAAACCTTTCTGGTGTTGAAAGACTGTTAAGATCAAGTTGTTGAGATTAACTTGTTTCCGTTTCCAAGTAAAAAGCTTAGTTTTAAAAGATATGATGAGGTCGATGGCTTGTTGCAGTAACTGGGGAAGCGACCCCAGGGAATTCAGATCCTCTGGCTGGCTGGGCTGGGTGCATCCAGAAGGTAACTCGCAGCGAAGGAGGAGAGGTAGTGTGAAGATTGCCTTGTGAAGTTCTCCCTGCCCCCTTGGCTTCCGTGGGCTCTGGGAGTGTCCATCAGTTGTGCGAGTCCAAAGTCTGTGCTGCTGAGGAAGGTGGATGTGGTTGAGTACAGGTCATCGTGGAGTGGACGTGTGATTGAGGGAGTGAGTTTCTGATCTTGTCGTGGTCACATTTCATGCATCAGTTGCTTTAGGGATGGATGGACGTGGGGATTCTGGACACGTTGCGTGTGTCAAAAGCCTGAGAAAGGATTGTTTAAGCATCCTGGTGAAATCTCATTCTCCATTTGCTGCTCTATCTAACCCCATTTCTGTAAAAACACTTCCAATTTTGGTTTTCTTGTTTCTTTTTCTCCCCTTGTTAACATCCCCACTGAGATATTCCCATTTGATCTCTTCCCGCGTGCAAGGACAACTTCATTCCAATGTACTCGCCCCGTCTGTTGTCCTCAGATTCTGACATTGTTCTTAAAAAGGTGGTTTATTTACAGGTACAGGTGATACTGTTTTAATAGGGTGTCATGAAAATAGTAACTAAGACCAAGTGCGAGCATAGTTGTGGGAACCTGACACACTTTCCTCTTCATGCAAAGAGCAGTTGACATAGGAAATTGAAAACACGAGCTTAACGCTTACGGAAGTCAGAGCTCATCTCCTTTCCAAAGTCTTGCAACCATTCAGGTCGAGTCAAAAGTGAGATAACCCTTTGAAAACGTAAGTGGCTTTTTTCAAATCCAGTTAAGTTGTGTGTTGTACACTTCCTGTAGTGTGGCAGTGGTTAGAAGGGGAGCTTAGCTTCTTGGTAATTATCTCACCGATATTTTTCTTTTCACTAAAGTCTTTTTGTGTCTCATTAATACTGACAACTAGGTTGTGCAGTGTGTATCTCCCAAGGGACCTCTGGCTTGTTCAAGGACCTATTTTTTTGGAACCACTCACATTCCTTTCCTGGGTGAGTATGTTAAAAAGGACAAGCAGCGATTTAAAGGCAGTTATTCTCTTTGATGATTTAAAATTCCTATCAATTAAAATTCCTATCAATTCCTTCATGAGCATTAAGCCACAGAGTGGTAGACACCATGTAGTTCTGTAGCCAGCACATGAAATCAGAGCAGAACATTGTTCCATTGCACATCCTACCTTCATCTGCAGGCCTGTTACTGGTACCTAGATAAACATCTGTGTTCCATACAGGTTGGTAGAAAAGCAGACCCCAAAAAATACAGCGATTCAAAGTGGTCAAATAAGGCTGCTTGCTTCTATTTATTTATTTATGTATTGACCAAATAATTGAGGATTTTTATTAGATAAACATCCGTGTTCCACACAGGTTGATAGAAAAGCAGACCCCCAAAATCCAGTAATTCAAAGTGGTAGTGGTCGAATAAGGCTGCTTTATTTCTTTATTTATTGACAAAATCATCGAGGATGTTTAAAAGGATAGAAGAAATTCTTTGACTTTTATCACAAATTGTTTTTAGAACAGTCCTCTGGTTTGGGTCAAATGCAGTGTGTTATAGTTGCTGTCTGTCTTAATAAAAACAAGCCATGCAAAGTTGTTAAAACCAGTTTTCTTACCTATTCAATGACTGAATTCATTGAATGAATTCATTCATTTCAATGCCTGCGTGAGTCCATGGATCCAGTCAGTCTCCTGTGGGTTACTGTATGTCTTGAAACCATATCCAGCTCAGAAAGTAACTGAAGCTTGCAAAACAGAAGGAGTTCTAGCATACGTTTCCTTTAGTTGAGCTTTTTGGGATGGGATACAGCGTGGGAGGGATCTTTATTCTGACCTAATGCAGCTGATTTTAGGGGATGTGGGTCTTAGTAGTGACACAAGTCAACCTGTGCTATGCCCTTTTTTCGTATGTGCAAACAAACTGCTTATAAAATACCAGATAAACATCCCGTTTGATACGCAGCAGAAATGTTACACCCAAGAAGTTCTGTGTAAACACTTCTGGAAGTGCTTGACCCAAACATTTTGTGTTTTTAATGCAGGAGATGAGAACGAGATGTGCAAGCAAGCTGAGCAAGTGTAAGCTGCCAACTTCTTGTTATTCCTTCACTCTTCCCACCTCGCGGCAGTAGGTCACAGTCGCTTGTAGTCAGCAGTGGCTGTTGGCATTTGTAGAGCTACGTTTTGGTTTGGAATAATGTGACTCTGAGAGGGTTCTCAAAGGCAAATCGCTCGTTGAGGGTTTCGGTGAGCGAATTTCCTGCACAGCAAAGGAGGAAAGGAGATACTGGTACATTTTGCTTAAATTTGAGTAAAACTTATCTTAGCACTCTATAGAATCCCATTATAATGTACTTCATGTGCACTGAGGGGGAAAATATCTCTAACTGACTGTCCCACAGATGGGAATAAAAGCAATTTTGGAAATAGTTTCATTAAGCTAACCGATATCTCAGGCTCACAAGGGTCGGTGAAAATGCCAACCTGGAACACTCGAGCTTGCAAAGAAAGTTGACAACGTTAAAGGAGAGATAAAAAGTCAACTTGTGGATGTTTTTGTTACTAAGCTACCAAGCTTATGACCTTCGCAAAAGAAGGCGTCGTTTATCCGTGTTGATGTCCACTTCTCTCTGCGTGTTGTAGATACCTGTCAAGCTTTAACACCATGGTAGATACTCTGCTTTGGTACTGCTCTCAAATCCTGATGAAACCAGCCCTTTCCTTAGAGATTTTGTCCTCCTTGCTAGGTAGGAACATTCTGGGAGCTTGATCAGGCCCAGTCACCATAGGTTTACGAAAGACAGGTCCTGCCTGACTTAACCTGATCTCCTTCTGTAACAAGGTGACCCTCTTAGTGGATGAGGGGAGAGCTGTGGACATTGTCCACCTGCACTTTTAGTAAAGCCTTTGATGCTGTCTCCCACAGAGTTCTCCTTCAGAAACTTATGGGGCAAGGTTTGGATAAATACACTCTGCACTGGATAAAAATCTGGCTGGATGGCCAGGCTGAAAGAGTGGTAGTGAATGGAGCTCTCTCTGGCTGGTGTCCAGTCACAAGTGGTGTTCCCCAGGGTTCAGTACTGGGGCCTGTTCTCTTCAATATCATTATCAATGATCTGGATGAGGGGATTGAGTGTACCCTCAGTAAATTTGCAGATGACACCAAGCTAGGTGGGTGTGTCGATCTCCTAGAGGGTAGGGAAGCTTTACAGCAGGGCCTAGACAGGTTAGATCAGTGGGCCAAGGTTCATTGCATGGGGTTCAACAAGGCCAAGTGCCAGGTCCTGCCCTTGGGTCATAACAACCCCATGGTAAGCTACAGACTTGGGGATGTGTGGTTGGGAAGCTACAAGTTGGAAAAGGACCTGGGGGTATTGATCCATAGTTGACTAAATATGAGTCAGCAGTGGCCAAGGAGGCCAGTGGCATCCTAGCTTGTATTAGAACCATTGTGGCCAGCAGGAATAGGGAGGTGATCGTCCCCCTGTACTCTAGAGTGCTGAGGTCACACCTTGAATATTGTGTTCAGTTCTGGGCCCCTCACTATCAGAAGGACATAGAAGTGCTGGGACGTGTCCAGAAAAGGGCAATGAGGCTGCTGAAGGGCCTGGAGCACAAGTCCTGTGGGGAGCAGCTGGGGGACCTGGAGTTGTTTAGTCTGGAGAAGAGGAGGCTGAGGGGAGACCTTATTGCTCTCAACAACTCCCTGACAGGAGGTTGGAGTGAGGAGGGGGACGGCATCTTCTCCCTGGTGACATGTGACAAGACCAGAGGGAATGTCTGCAAGCTGCCCCAGGGGAGGTTTAGGCTGGGTAGTGGGGAACATTTCTTCACCAAAAGGGTTCTCAACCATCGAGATGGTCAGCCCAGGGCAGTGATGGAGTCACCATCCCTGGGGGCATTTAAACGGCGTGTGGACCTGGTGCTGAGGGCCATGGCTTAGCGGTGAGTTTGCAGTGTTGGGTCAAAGGTTGGACTCGATCTTGAAGGTCTCTTCAACCAAAGACATTCTGTGATTCTGTGATTCTTGCTTCTGCAGCTGAGCCGTTTGCAAGCCCTGTGTGACATGTCAGCAGGATATGAAAGAGATGGCAGAGGGAACCAGTTGGGGAGGCTTTTCACAAAACTCCACAACCTCTCTGGGCAGCCTGGGCCAGGCTCTGTCGCTCTCACACCAAAGAAGTTTCTCCTTGTGTTGAGATGGAACCTTCTGTGCTCAAGTTTATACCCGTTATTCCTTGTCCTGTTACTGGGCACCACAGAAAAGAGCTTGGCCCCTTCTATTTGACCCCCACCCCTCAGATATTTATAGGCATTAATAAGTTCCCCTCTCAGGCTTCTCCTCTCCAGACTAAACAGCCCCAGTTCTCTCAGCCTTTCTTCATAGGAGAGATGCTCAAGTCCCTTCATCATCCTTGTAGCTCTCCATGGGGCTCTCTCCAGTAGATCCCTGTCTCTCTTAAACTGGGGAGCCCAAAACTGGATACAGTGTTCCAGGTGTGTGACAGGACCAGAGGAAGAATTTCCTGTCTATAATTCAGAGCTAAATTCATGTGTTACCAACTGAAATGACTGAAAAGAAACCTCAAAAAGTAGTAAATAGGTTCAATTTCTGAAAAAAAAAATCTCTTACTGCTTTTGGGGATGAACTTCAAAGGCAAGCTTAGGTGCATTTGGAGGTTCCTTCATGTTGGGCCGTGTTTGGGAGCTTCAGATGCTTTTTTCCACCCTTCAGGAGTGCTTTGCATATGGCTTAAGTGCTGTATCCTGCCCTTGCCACCTCCCCCAACATCAAGTAGTTGCAAAGGAGTAACGAGAGGATTTGAGGTTGGGGAAGTTTTGTCAATCTGCTTCCCTTTTTATTCCAGTTTTGCTGGAAAACAGTGTCCGATATTTCTCGGTTGGGCCCAGATGGGCTCCTTCAATAGTTCTGGAGCTCCATCAGTAGCTGTAAGTGGCTGCTGGCTTCACCCAGACGTGTTTATTTCTGTACATTTTGTTCTTTAAATTCCCTTTTAAGAAGGGAATTGGACTAAGCTCTCAGGTGGATGGGCCCAAAAGGTTTTGGTGGGTGGTTTAGTTTTGTATCTTTTGTTGGTTTGTTAGTTTGCTTGACAGGCTCCAGAACAAGTCAGTCTCTGAATGAGGTTCACTCTGTTTACCAGTGTTGCTTTTCTGGGATGTCGGTCTATTCTTGGGGGAATATTTAGGATGTGATCCTTAACACAGCTGCAGCAAAACTCAACAGTAAAACATTTCTTTTTAATTTTTGGTTTTGACAGATGAGAGCAGGGATACCTTTGTTCCAAGAGGGTTTTTTCCCCAAGATATTAGAATCATAGAATCACAGAATGGTTTGGGTGGGAAGGGACCTTTCAAGGTCATCCAGACCAACCCCCTGCACTGAGCAGGGACATCTGCAACTAGAGCAGGTTGCTCAGAGCCCCGGCCAACCTCCCCTGCAATGGTGCCAGGGA
>WUAM01000097.1:541891-554039 GCA_024336885.1 Actenoides hombroni | reverse complement strand
TGTGTTGTTGCGTTTGGGGTGGTTGGAGTGAGGTGTTTTTTTGTTGGGTGGGTGTTTTGTTTTTTGTTGTGTTGTGGGGTGGTTTTGTGGGGGGGGGGGGGGGGGAAGTGCAGTCCAAAAGATATCCCTGTATGTTGAGGGTTTCTCAAGACAGAAACCACTTTTTCTCAAACAGCTGTAACACACCAGCTGCTCCTGTCTCTCTTCGCCCATCTGAATTCTTCCTACCCTCCTCCTTTCCTCATTAAACGCCTGCTTTCCAACTCGCTACGTTCATTGTTCTGCGATGAACTTCTGGCTGTTGGAGACATGACCCAATTAGCGACGTTGACAGGAGGAGGAGGAGAAGGGGCTTGTTGTGCCAGCTGCCTCCTAGCCCAGCCCGTGGGCAGTGCCACACGCCATGCGTTCACTTGCCCCCTTTCTTCCAACAAAAGTCCCATTGCTCCAGAGCGGGACTCTTTGTGCTCAGCGGTGTGTAAAACAGGACTCGCCTTTTGTTCTCCGTAAGCGTTTTGCTGTTAGAGGGGTTTTGGGATCGGCAACTCTGATGAATGAAGAGAGGGATGTTGTCAGAAAATGCTTTATTTCCTGTTCAGCAATGCTCGCCCTGACAAAAGGGTTCATTGTTGTGGTGAAAAACAGAATATCTTTTTTTTTTTTTTTAGTTCTTTCCTAAAGGCAGCGGAAGGATGCACCCCCTCCCCTGGAAAAAGTGTGGATGCAGAACTGGCTGAATTTCATTTGTTTCATCTAAATAGGCTTCTGTAGAAGAAGGAAACAATCTAATCCCTTTGTCCGTCTTTGACAAAACAAACAAAAGTGAATTGAAATTCAAGACAGAACAACTTGTTAACAGTCGGGACAGCAAGACACGGGGAGAAGCAGTTTGGGAAAGCGAAATTTCCATCATCCATGGGCTTTACAGGGAGGTTAAGCCATTCTTTGTCCCAAGTGGTACCTCTTAAGTATACATATATACCACTTACTACTCTGGGATAATGTGTGGACTGAGTCTTCGGCAGCTTTTTGCAGAATACCAACCTTGGGAAAGACGATCAGAAAATGAAAAAAAAAATCAACTAAAACAACTGAAAACTGGTGGAAATAAAAAGAAATGTTGTGTTTTCAGCTGTAATTTTGTCCGTCTCTGTCATTAGATGAAACCCCGGATATTCCCCTGCAATAATTTTTGACCCTGGAGCCAAGTGAGGTGGACAGGGTAGCACCAGCTCTTGGATATACTAGGGCAGCCGTGGTGTCCTACCAGTCTGGCTTTGCAGAGCTGGAAACCCCTGCATACTGGGTCTTAAACTGGTCAACTCCAGCTCTACCTCACCAAAGCCAGCAGAGAGATTTCTGCTTACACCAGCTGGGAACACAGTCCTTTAGTCTCTATATTAACATAATCCTCTGCAGTGTTACTGGAAAAGGTTTATTTTGCCTATTAAGAGAGCAAGAGAGTGCTACAGAGAGACAGCAACAGGCAGCTTATTCAAGCTGAGGGTGCCTCTGTGGATTAGAGCGGTGCAGGAAAGGGGAGAAAAAGAAGAAAAAAAAAAAGTAATTAAAATGTATGTTATCTTTTGAGAGCATTTGTAATCAAGTCCCGTCTCTGCAGCGCAGGCAGGCCTTGTATCGCGGGCTGACTGGACTCGAGCTCTCGCTTCATTTCAGTTTGCTCTGTGCACAGTGGGAAAGCAGATAGGGGCTGGGAACGTGGGGGATCAACACGCGAGGCAAGGCTTTCACCAGCAGCTTGTAATTTTAGCTGTCAGCCGGGTTGTTTACACAGTTAAATAAACGGATCCCAGGCTCACTCCCTCTTATCTCTGGTGCACACACATAGTGGGAACAAGTTAGAGAGGCCCCTCTCAAAAAATATTGCTTGTTCGCTGCTGGGTGCTGGATCAGGAGCCCCAAATTTGTTCCAGCTGCCTCCATATATTAGATGAGAACCCTTGCTTCGCTCTTCAGCTCATGTCTCCTCTCTCCGGAAGCATGCAGGGGCCTGGCGCTGGTCGTGCAGTTTTGTTTCCCAGGGGGCTCCGTCTGCTCCCTCCTGGTGCAATCCCAGTCCAGGAACCCCTGGGTTTGAGCCCTGGTGCTGGTGGCCGTGAGGGACTGTCCCGGGTTTGAGAAGGATTCACGTTTCACAAAGGGTGATGCTCACACACACGGCTAATAAGCAAACGTGATTTTATTCAAGCAAACCCAACGAGTTCCCTAATGGGTCCTAACAGTCCTCTAACACATTCACCACCATTACCCAAACCATTACAAGTTATGGCTTATACATCCCAGCCATACCCACACGGAAGCGCTGAAACATCAACTATGCACGGTCGCAAGACATACGGCACCTCCCCTCTCGCCGACCCAAACCAACGCACCAGGTTATTTATCAGCTGGACACATCACGTGAAATCAGCACCGCACCGCATATAATGTCCTCAGTTCCTAGCTTCAAGTCCATTCTTTCCCCCTAAACCCTGAATACAACTTGCTCTTTTGCGCCTCTGGTTCCTCTGTCAGGGCCATAACTTGGTTGAGTCCCCAGAACTTTCTTTTCATGAGACATTTGGTTGGGGTCATATCTCACCCGTGATCGCGGCATTCCCTGTTTTAGTACTTTCAGCCTTTTTTTGGGGGGGCGTCTATAGGTAACCCTTCCAGTGCAACGGGTAATAACAATCTAAGACTTGAACATCGCATGGTTTACGACCGGATTCTGTCCCTCAGGTGCTGTGGGTGTCATGTCACATACACACTGACCCCAAGGTGGTGGACAAACAGCTGAGCGGGAGGAGGGCACGTAGCGCGGTGCTCGGGGAGAGGAGTCAGTAGGTCCTAATGCATTCTGCAGGGCATCCCCTGGATCAAGGTGTGCATCAGGTGAACCTTCTGAAAATGAATCTCCCCATAGCAGCGGGCTGCTTATAGATCTCCTGGCAGGGGCACAGACACAGCTCCTGCATGGGTAGGACAGAGGCTGAATGGTATTTTCCCACCCACCATGGGTACCAGTGGTCATTCCCCCTTGTTGCACATGCGTGGGGGTCTTGGGCCACCTCTGGTGGCCACAACTTCATCAATTTTCAGCTCCCTCATCCTGCCCTTGAGATGTCCTTTCGTTGTTTGGTTCCCGATACCCCTCGCCAGACAAGGAGCTGGCTGAGACTGGCTGACTGCCCCATGCCCCCATGCCCCTGCACATTGCAGAGGTGGGAGCGAGTGCTGTGCTCTCCAGAGCAGTGCCACAACAGACAGTGGTGTGCCCGAGGGCCACAACACAGCACCATGTTCCAGCATGGATACCTGGATGTTTGACGCTCCCCCGGGGCTCGGTGCCAGGCTGCAGAGACCTTGCTCTGCCTCTCCGACCCTTGCCTTCGCCATCGGCTCCTCGAGCCACGGCGAGCACATACAAATGCTCCCCGTCCGAGGGGAGAAGGGAGGACACTCGGGGTGAAACCTGGCTCGCCAATGATCAACAAGTCACCCATCCTCCCAAGGTCAAGCGAACCAAAGCTTCAACGCTCTTTTTCTCTAGCACACGTACGGCTGCACCAGTTCACTCCAGGAAAGGCGGCGGCAAAGTCAGGGTTTCTGCCAGTAGCTACTTGCAGCAAATCAAAGCAAATCAGGCACAGAGACCGCAGGTTACTAAACTCCTCAGCTGACTTTATTTTCGCTGTGAGGCAGGTGATGTGTCTGACTCTAAAGCATCTTGATTTGAATTTCCTCGTGGGGGAAAATATCAAATCAGTCTTGGTGATTCCACCAGACGTTTCCACCTCCTAAAGGTTTTTTACGGTGGCTCTTAAGAGTTGTTTTTGTTGAAATGTGGTGGGAAACGGGCTAAAGAGACTTTCCAGCCTTTTCCCTGGACTAGATGCTGGTAAGCAAAACGGGCAGGAAAGAGCCTTGACTACGATGTAGCCTTAAGAGTTGGAGATACTGAGGGACCAACATCCAAAGCAGACGTCCCCCAGCAACAATCACGCACTAAGCTGGCCGAGTTTGAGAGAAGAGAGGCCACAGTCAGCTGGATTCACTCTTATCCAAAGCAGCATTTTCCAGCTGACCAAAAGAAACGCGGAACTACAATCCCATCTTACAACACAACAGGGGCCTCTCAATTCTGGCTTTGCTCGGGGATTGAGTTTGATCTGAGCAGTGAAAACCCACAGGGAAGGAGGGAGGGAGGGATTAAGAACCAGGCTCTTAATTTATCCTGCACAAGACCCGCAACCCTGAAGGCTCAGGGAGGAGGTTCTGGTTCTGGCTGTACGGCACAAGAGCAGAGCGGGACGGCTCCGTGCGTGTCCGTGGGCTGCAGCGTTTGAATTACTGCCCTGATGAGAGGAAGCCTGAACCTGAAGGGAAGATGCTGTGTGAAAAACATAACCTGCCTGGAACAGGGTCATCGAGTTCATAACATCAATATCTTGTCAGCACCCACAGATTGTTTCCAAAGCTCATTATTTCAGAGAGCTGCTGTACATGTGAGTGAAACTCATTACCTGAGAGGCTTGTTATATTTTCTAGCTGCTGACAAAACGTGGACGTTGCTTTGGCTCCATTAATTAATGCACAATTACAAACTGAAATGTATCATTTTTATTTAGATACATATTTTGTCGGGGGAGCTGCAGCCACCGAAATCCATCTTTCAGAGAAGCTATCAAAGGCGGACCAGCTTCATCCTACATGGCAATTAAAAACATTTTTCCCTGTTGGAGCAGAGAACTTCACCTCACCCTCCAGGAAGACTCCAGGACCAGCTTTGAAACTGCTGCACCAACTCCACAGCGTACCCAGAGGCTGTCATCTCCTGCTCTGCAGAGCCCCATTGTACCCATGAAATGACACCAGACTCCCCCACAACTTGCAAACAACCTTGGGAGTAACATTCGATCCATGGGAATCTCTTCTCTGCAACGGTCTGCATGATACATCACAGCCTCTGCATGACAAGACACCAGCCTAAATATTTCACTGTAGGTACCAACGGCAGCACTTTAGGGTGCCCTGGGGAACCATATGGATAGCTCAATGGTAAAGCTGAATTTGGGGGTTCATTGCCCAGCCCTGTCCTACCACGGCCCAAATCCTTGCGCTCATGAGCAACAATCACCGGTGAGCAGGGAGGATGAAAACATTTCAGGTAGCAAGTTGGCGGGTATTTTTTGCCCCTCCCCCTCATTTTTTTGCTGTAACTATGGCTGGACCCCACACTCCTCCACCAGCCACAGAGCCCCAGGGAAGCTGTAACAGGACAGACCAGCAGCAGAAGGGAAAAGAGAGAAGAAGAGGTGATGAGTTTGCCCAAGGGCACCCACCAACCTGGTAGCAAGGGTGAGTAGAGCAGAAGTGTCCTCAGCCAGAGGGTTGAGTTAGCATCACTAAAGGAGAGATTTATTGGTCCTAATTTGGTTATCTAAACCCAAGTCTAGACTATCCAAACAGGCAACAGAAAGAACCAGGCAGCTCTGAGAGCAATTCATCTCCTCTTAGGACAGGTACTTTAGGTAGGCCAGATGGTTCTCTCGATGCTTCTGGGTGGAATAAAGCTGAAATTTCCTCCCAACACCTTAAATCAGCAGTGTAATCAAAGCTGAATTAAATCCAAACCTTGACCTGCTGGCACAAACAAGAGACACAGTTTGAAAAATGTGCCTTGTTTGGAAAACAACATTTTAACTTTTAGGAAATGTCACACGGCTGCACCTGAAACTCCAGCAGAGCTGAACCGCTGCTCTGGGAAGGGAGGTGAGCAGCTTGGCCATGCCAGCCTCCTGATTTGGGTGAGCGTCAGAGTTTTAATTCCGGGTCAAGAATTTGTCTGTAAATGCTTTCAGAAACAGTGAACTTCAAACGAGCAGATTTATCCTGGCTTGTGTCAGCACCAGTGCGGCCAGCAGGACCAGGGCAGGGATTGTCCCCCTGGAATCAGCATTGGGAAGTCCACACCTCAAATCCTGGGGTCAGGTTTGCGCCCCTCACTCCCAGAAGGACATTGAGGGGCTGGAGCGTGGCCAGAGAAGGGCAATAGAGCTGGGGAAAGGGCTGGAGCACAAGTGTGGCGAGGAGCAGCTGAGGGACCTGGGCTTGTTCAGCCTGGAGAGGAGGAGGCTCAGGGGAGACCTTCTGGTTGGAGCCAGGGGAGTTTGGGCTCTGCTCCCAAGGAACATGTGACAGGACAAGAGGAACCGGCCTCACGCTGTACCAGAGGAGATTCAGGTTGGAGCTGAGGAACAATTTCTTCCCCTTGAGGGTTGTGCAGGGCTGTCCCAGGCTGCCCAGGGCAGTGGTGGAGTCCCCATGATCCCTGGAGGGGTTTGAAGGCCATGGGTTAGTGATGCCCTGTCAGTCCTGGGTTAATGGCTGGAGTCAGTGACCTTAAAGGTGTTTTTCAACCTAAAGGATTCAATGATTCTATATTTTGCTTTCTCTTCCTTTTCTTTTTGATTGCTGCAGGCATCTATGATGGTATTTGACATTCCAGACTTGGTCACAGGAAGAGGATCCTTGGGATCTGTTGTCTTCTCAGAGTCCTTCCTAACATCACAGATACAAGTCAAAGAAAAAGGTAACTGAAATTCTACCACCAGTGTTGCCATTCCGTTAGCTTTGGTGTGATGGAAGAACAGAAGAGCTTCCAATGGATGTTATTACTAATACCATTATGGTTTAAAGCCTCTGGGTTAATTAAAAGATCTCAATGTTTTAGCTTGCTAGTAATGAATCTCTTTAGTGTCAAGTTTCTCCAATCTCACTGAAAGGAGTTTGGGTTTCATGGCTGCTTTGTGATACAGCAGTGCTGAGGCATAAAAAAAATCCAAGTGTAATAGTCCCTTTCCTAAGGTTTCTTCAAGCTTGGTGAGCATTTTCTGTTGTATGAGGCAATTCAAACAGCTCTCTCCCCTCACTTTCAGAACACTCATTTTCTACAACATGTTTTAATTTCAGCTGCACTTTCTTTGGAAGAGAGATGAAACAAAACTAAAAAATAGGGTGTGATTTTTAGAAAGCTGCTTTTTGGAGCAGTCTTACACTGAAAATGCTGAGTAATTTGCATCACTTTAGACAAGGGCACGTTTTGCAGCTTCTTTACATGTGACATAGCTGGTTATTGAGGTTGTCTGAACAACATCTCTGAACTCTTGTGTCCAGACAGTGGGTTTTTAACCATGGAAGTTTGATGGGGAAGAGAGCAGCGGACAGAGCCGTGTACCAAGAGCAGAAGAAAACCAGGGTTTTTTGGGTATTTTATGGTGTGTTACAGCACAGGAAGCCTGAGAGCTTCTGAAAGCTTCACTTGAACACTGAAAAAAATCCTCGAAATAATGAAATTTACCTATTTCAAGTTGTCAAACTAACTTACTGAACAGCGTCAAAATAACTTATTGAGCAAAATAACGTATTTACCTATTTCAAGTTGTCAAAATAGGTTATTGAACAGCCTGAAGTATATGGATGACATTATACTACTTTGCTTTCCATTTACTTCCCTGCAGATGGCAGCATTAATTCAGAAACCAGCCACATAATACTGACTGCAGCTATCCCGAGATACTCTTCGTGGCTGGTTAGTACACAAAAACATCCTTGAGGATTGGGGTTTTGTTTTTCTCTACGTACAGAATCACAAATGAAAACTGGTTATGAAAACGTGGAGGTGTGAGGAGAAAAAGTATGGAGCTTGGGCATTGGAACTATGAATATATTGATACTGTTCTGATTGTTTAACTGGGACATGGAGTCAAAAAGTAATCGGTGGAAACAAGCTGATGGTTCCATTCATAATAAAAGGTTTAAATGATTTCATTTTCACCACTTCAGTTTTTTTAGTTGTGTAAGAGCCTGGCTGTTTCTCAAGTACAGTGTGGCTTTTGAAAATTCTGTTTACTGTGGGGCACTTCAGATCGCTTCAGTGTCTACCCAAACAGAAAGAAAGGTCTGCTTCCAGACCTCTAATGTATTACGCTGCCTTAGAGTGTATAATTCTATGAATTCCAGTGAATATACTCAAAACCCACCTGGACAATGTGATCCTGGGAAACCTGCTCTTGGTGACCCTGCAGGAGCAGGGGGATTGGACCAGATGATCTCCAGAGGTCCCTTCCAACCTGTTCTGTGAGCATTCTAAAGTATTACGCCCTTTGCCAATCCATACTTCTTAAACAATTCACCAGTAAAATAACTAAGAATGGGATACATCCCTTTGTGTTTCTACAACACTAGTCTATAAAACAATTTAATGGGGATTATCGCTTGAATGTCTTTCAAGGAACTATTTTGGTCACATGGTGACACAGTATTGTAGAGCACAAAGCTGTCTTCAAAGCACTCTGGTCTCAGGACTTTGGGGTACCCAAGATTCTTGTTTGCCTTGAATCTTCTTGAATGCTTTTAATAGAATGTTAAACTTGCTTTATGTACTAACAATACAAATGGAAATTGTTTCTGGCTACAGGTTGAAGACAGTGATGTGAAACTGTCTGAAAAGGCACAGCATATATTGAAGGTAAAATCAAACATTTGTGTTAAACTCTGGAGGCTACACTTCTAGACGTTTCAAGAACTCATCTTCAAAACAGCTGCTAGCAAAATTGGCTTTTATTTTGTGTGTTACTCCACTTCTGCGAAAAACTTGCCTGTTCTACCCAGTCTCTTTCAAACTCTGACCTACAAAAAAAGTACATTGTGTCCAAAAACTTGAGGTTTTCTTGATTTCAAAGAACAGCAAAACCCAAGAGCAAAAAGAGTTCTAATGAAGCTACGATTTCATGGAAGTCTCACTAAGTATTACCCATGGAGCTCATGTGTTTCAAAACCCTCCTCCCAAACTCAATGCCACTCTACATGCAACTTTCTTTTAACTTAATTAGCGTGCAGAATGTCTAAAGGAAAACACTTTAAGCACTATGAAAAAGAAAGAAAAAAAAAAGGGGATCTGGGAACACATGAGTTTCGCATTTGTGGTTTAATTTGCGGTTACCAGAAATCTTCATTATAAATAGATTTATTTTCCTGTAATCTACTTTTAGTTCAGTAGATTGACAATTTAGAAACAAAAAAGCTCTGCCTTGTGGTTGTGACAATAACTTGTAACTTAATAGCTGCTGGCAAAACCAAAATGGGGGGGGGGGAGGGGAAGTGCTCTTGAAAATTGTACTCCTGACTTGCCATCTTTCACTGGTTCTCCTGTATCGAGGCAGTTTAAACCTCTTTTAAGAGTTCTGACAGATGCTGTTTAAAAAAAATAAAAATCTTTTGAAGCAAGAGCATGAGAAATATTCTTGCCTGGCTTACAGTTCTCGATCCAGTTTGTGATATCACTGTCTGTTTATCCTCTTTAGGAAGACAAATCTTTTCTGGGCACTCTACTCACTGGAGGTGACGGAGCGTATATTTATTCTAGCAATCCACAGGCCATGCCTGCAGAAGGTGAGATGTGGGGTTTTTTTTTCACTTGCTTATAGAGTTGGTCCACTTTTTCCTGGTGTTTTGTTTTTATTAAAGAAAAGGGTGATGCCCAGTTGCTGGAATTCACACATCTGGTGATCCCACCATCACCTGAAGCTTTCTTTCCCTTTATCCTTACAACTCTCTCTTGTTAAACTCCATGTCTTACTTTTTCATCCCCAAGCTCTGCTTGAAACTCCTTGCCCTAGAAGAAGGATTCCTGTCAGAGCCATAGACTTGCTTTTGAGGCGCATGGAACTCTAACATGATTGGCAGTGAGACTTTGCAGGCCCAGGAGATGTCTCCTTTCCTCAAAAGCATGCACAAATTGACTGCTCCTAGCCTTAATAGATGATGTACCATATGTTTTCAGCCTTTTCTGTACCTATATGAATGTTAGGTTGGAAAGATTGGGTGTTACAGGAGTGACAGGATTCCTTGGGCTCCCAGCTCAAGAAGGGAAGGCAAATAGGTACATTTTGGGCAACGTGATACACTGCCTGTGATGCAGGAATGATTTGCTTCTGAATTTATTTACAGCCTTATATTCTTAGCTCCTAGCAAAGCCTCCTCCTGGAGCTGACAGCCTGTTCCAGTTTTTTTTTTTTCCATTGTCATTTTCACTCGGGAATTTCAGTACATGTTAGCTGCTCAGACTTGGTCCTTTTCAGAATCAATCAAGTTACTACTTTCTTTTCTGACAGCAGCAGTCTTAGATCATTCCTCCTCTTTTGGTACCTTTTCCTTCAGGAACTTAAGTAACACCAATATCCCAGTAACAGAACTGAAGACAATACGGGAGGACTTTTGGGAGGGGTTTTCCTCGCTCCTCAGCATTGAGTTTCTGTGCCTTACATTGCCTTGAACCAATAGATCATAGAATCATAGAATGGTAGGGGTTGGGAGGCACCTCCAGAGATCAAGTCCAAGCCCCCTACCAGAGCAGGATCAACCAGCGCAGGCCACACAGGAACAGATCCAGAAGGGTCTTGAAAGTCTTCAGAGAAGGAGACTCCACAACCTCTCTGGGCAGCCTGTTCCAGGCTCTGTCATTCTCACAGGGAAGAAGTTTTTCCTCCTGTTGAGGTAAAACTTCCTGTATTCCAGTTTGTGACCGTTGCCCCTCATCCTATCACAGGGAACAGATGGAAAGAGTCTGGACCCTTCTACTTGACCCCCACCCTTCAGATATTTGTAAACATTAACAAGATCCCCTCTCAGGCTGCTCTTCTCCAGGCTAAACAGCCCCAGGGCTCTCAGCCTTTCCCTATCAAGAGAGATGTTCCAGTCCCTTCATCATCCTCATAGCCTTTGCTGGACTCTCTCTGATATTTCCCTGTCCCTCTTGAACTGGGGAGCCCAGAACTGAACACAACACTCCAGACGTGGTCTCACTTGTGCAGAGTAGAGCGGGAGGAGAACCTCCCTGGACCTGCTGGCCACACTCTTCTTTCTGCACCCCATGAGATCATTGGCCTTCCTGTCCATAAGGACACATTGATATTTCTTAAGGGCTAATATTTTTATATTCCACTGTTCAGAGAAGTCTCTGTCGTCACAGTACTGACATACAACAGAAGATCACTCACATCTGACATCTTAGTATAAGCTGAGGATCTTTAGAGGAAAATCTTGATGAGTTTTGTGGTTACACGGCGTAGCGTTGAGGATAAATAAGAACGTACAAGGCAATTAAGCATCGACCTTCACATCCCAGGACTGGCTTTTGCTCCAGTTGAACAGACTTTAAAGGCAGAGGGTTAATGCAGGATAACATACATAGCTCTCCTGTGGGCACACGTTCCCTTTGTGAATACCTAGAGAATGGTGAATTTGATATTTTGTTTGTTTGTTCATTTCTTTGGCACTGTGAAAGCTGGCTGCGCGTGCCCCGAGGGAGCAAGTTACTCCTTCCCTTTTTTGGGGGTGCTTTGTGGAGTGAAATGTTTTGATAACTCTTGGGCCTGGAGAGTTTTAAGTAGGTGGTATAAGGACTATTATGTAACGCTTCAACGGGCGAGATATGTTCTTAGGTGTCAAGTGAAACTGAACTTGATCTCATTGCCTTTCACGTAAGACAGTTTGCTGTGCTCTAATTTGGGCTCCGCGGCGGCTGCAGCTATGTAGTCTGGCAAGTTGAGGTGGAAAAGGTGCTGTTAGACAGACACTCATCTTTTCTCTCTGCCACTTGTGCCTGCCTGTAATTAGGTACATACATTCGTGACTAAAACACACCCAAAAAGTTCAGGCTGTTAAACCTTTCCCTTTTGTGTGCCAGTACAACTGCTGTGGTAGGGATTTCTGTGGGAGGAACTTCACAGAGTCGATCAGTCTTGCCAATTAAAGTCTCTTCTGTGATTGATCACGTGTGGAAATATACACAAGTAGTGTATCGGGTTGTTCTTGAGAGAATTCACGGACTCCCATGTTAAACGAGCAGCTTTAGTCTGGATTACTGAATACTATTTTTGCCTTGCTTCTCTACTGCAAAAGACTTAAAATCTCTGATTCAAGCTCTTCCCTCTGAGGGTGGTGAGACTCTGGCACAGGTTGCCCAGGGAGGCTGTGGATGCTGCATCCCTGGAAGTGTTCAAGGCCAGGTTGGATGGGGCTTGGAGCAACCTGGTCTAGCTGGAGGTGTCCCTGCCCAGGGCAGGGGGGTTGGAAAGAGATG
>WUAM01000097.1:476598-495794 GCA_024336885.1 Actenoides hombroni | reverse complement strand
TAGCTTACAAGAAACATCCTACTGTTTTTCATAACACTGGTGAGAAAGGTAGGATTCTCAGAGAATATTGTGAGAATTAGAGAAAATCCCTCTGCTAGCAGCTTTTTAGCATCCACACTTAACCACACTCTGAAACTCTCCAATGAGCTGTGCAGGGCTTGAAGACTTGAACAAAATCACAGAAAGATCAACAGCTCATGAGGGCACTTGGGGCTCATTCCACTGTGAGAAACTCCAATTAGCCTGACATGTCTTGAAGAGTTGAAGAAAATCACCTCCCCTCCAGCCTGGACCCTCCAAGCTGCACTTTCTGGACATCTCCTTCTCTGCCCACTGCCAAGAAAAGCTCAGGGTGAGGAGAACTCACTCACAAGCCCACAGTGGAGATCAGCAGGGGCTGGGTGGTGGTGAGAGGTTGGATCAAGTCACTTGGCCATGTCCCACCTGAATCCCCAAACTGTTTCAGAAAGTTACAGGTGGCCGGTGCCACCCCAGGCCCGAGGCTGGGACACAAAGTGCTGAATCCCAAGGGGAAAGATTCTGTCCCATGCCTGAGGTGTTCCAGACACACTGGGGCACTCTGACTCTGGCTGCTCCAGAGGGTTCTCCTCCCCTTCCAGCACTCAGCTCCAACAGAGTTGGGCTCATCCCTAACTAACACACACCCCACCCAGCGCTAATCACCGTCACACTCCACAGAGCAGCTGCAGCTGCAGCGCCATCACCCACCAGCCATCTTGGCTCTTGGTCTCATCACCCCTGGGGCTGGCCTGGCTACCCACCTGTGACATCACAATCTCCTACACAAACCAGAGCCCTCCTTCTGAACCATCTCCTTCTAAACCGCTTCATAAAATCAGAGAATGGTAGGGGTTGGAAGGGACCTCTAGAGATCACCGCGTCCAACCCTCCTGACAAAGCAGGATCAACCAAGTCATGTCACACTGGAACGCATTCAGATGGGTTTTGAAAGTCTCTAGAGAAGGTAACTCCACAACCCCTCTGGGCAGCCTGTTCCAGGGCTCTGTCACCCTGACGGGAAAGAAATTCCTCATGTTGAGGTAGAACCTTCTATGTTCGACTTTATACTCAGTGTTCCTTGTCCTATTGGTGGGCACTACAGAAAAGAGATTGGCCCCTTCCATTTGACACCAACCTCTCAGATATTTATAGACATTAACAAGGTCCCCTCTCAGTCTTCTCCTCTCAAGACTAAACAGCCCCAGTTCCCTCAGTCTTTCTTCACAGGGGAGATGCTCAAGTCCCTTCATCATCCTTGTAGCCTCCGTTGGACTCTCTCCAGTAGATCCCTGTCTGTCTTAAACTGGGGATCCCAAAACTGGACACAGTATTCCAGGTGTGGTCTCACCAGGGCAGAGTAGAGGGGGAGGAGAACCTCCCTCGACCTGCTGAACAGTTTTCTTAATGCTCCCCAGGATGTGTTAAGTTCTGTATAAGATTTTCTTCTGCTCCACGTCACTGCTGATGAGAGAATTGTCCTGCAGTTTGCTGTGACATTCCTGGCTGATTTTCCAGGGAGAGGGGCTCCTTTTGCTGGGTGGTGATTCTAATTCGATGTAACCGGGGCCAGCAGCACCCTGTTGCTGGGAGGAATTTCTCCCCGTGGGGTTGAACCGAAGTGCCAGGAATGCCTTTAAGGGAAGCAGGACAGGAGAGACACTAATGGCCAGTCAGATGGGTGCCCAAGAGAGCATGTGGTCGTTGATCCTGGCTTTCTGGTTGGTGAAGCAGGACAGGGAGGACAGCAGGGCTGTGTCTGTCACGTAACAGTGGTGGTATTTTGGTCGGGGTACCGGCTCTGTGTGAATGGGAGCTGGTTCACCAGCAAAGACTTGCAGCTGTGATAGTGGAAAGGAAAAGCCACTCTCTGAGGTGGCTGCTTCTGAGCACTCCTTTTGTTCCTTCTGGCACGGTGTAAAGCAGCAGGTTTGTCTTCTGTCCCTTATGCCCACCTCGAGCTCACACATATTTAGGCTGCAGTCGCCTGTTAAGAGCAGTATCTGACCAGCCCACGTTGCCCTGAAAGGTTTATTTATATTAACACAGCTCCTTGCAAGTACAGTCTGGCATTTACACTGTAACCGAGATGCTCTCCAGTGATACAACTTCTGTGGCTTCAGATTGTTTTGTTCCACACCCCTTTCATCAGGAGCCTGGGAGTTCTGCCAGAGACCCCCCTGCCATCACTGGGACCTGAATTACGTGTTACAGGGCAGCTCTCTTTTATGGTGACTGCCCTGAAATGTGACTGGTGACTGATGGTCAGAGAAGGAGAAGTGATATGTGAGTGGATTGGAAATTACCTATCCCTTAAAAAAACCAAAGAGCAGCTACAGTGTGATGACCTGGGCTGGCAGCAGTTCCATGTAGCGCAAGAAGCAACTTCTCCTGGCACATATCCTGAATTTACTGAGATTTGGTTTTACCCCAAAGCCCTCTGCTTTGTACCGAGGTATGGGATTAAAAAGTGATGTGTCTGCGTTCAGGAAAGGGGTAATGAGTTACTAATTGCCTTGATCCCGAGCCTCCGAGAAGAGGTGGGCTCCTCTCCTGTTCTTTTCTCCTCAGCCTTGCTCCGGCGTGTTCAATAACGACACTGAGAGCGAGGGACTCACAAGACTTGGGCCCCGTTGCTCTGCAGCAGCTGCCCTTGCTCCCGCTTGCCTGGGCATCTCATTCCCTTTAGGAGACTTTCCTTCTTGATGGGACCCATCAAAGGTCCCCCCCCGAGAGCTTTACAGTACCCTACTGCAGTAATGCTTCTGCCTTCATTTGCAAGGAGGTAACTCGGTGAAAACACTGGCATTGAAAAAAGCTCAGGATGAGGTTGGAAGACACTGATAAAGATGAAGTGCCCTGTAGTCATCAGGTGGTTCACAGTGTGGAGCAGGGAAAGATGTGGTGCTGAGGGACGTGGTTTGTGGTGCCCTGGCAGTGCTGGGTTAACAGGTGGCCTTGATCTTAAAGGTCTCTTCCAACCAAAACGATGCTGTGGTTCTGTGTCCAGCTGTGTGTAGACACAGCAGTTCTTCAGCAACATGAAGTTATCTGACATATAACAGCATCTGACAGCTGCAGAAAAGAAGTGACCTGGCTGGAGATGATGTCCATCCCAGCAAGATGTCCAACCCAGCAAGAGGGACATTCAGCTAAGCTGGTGATCCCTGCACCCCACTGCATCGTACCTTGCGGGGACACCCCCTGCTTTAGGTGAGGACGTGGCAAATCAGACCAGGGATGTGTGAGAAGTCACCTGGACCAGACGCTTTCATCTCACCTGGGATTTCTGAGCAGTTCTGCTGTGAACCAACCACTGCTAAGGCGAGGGAGCTGGAGCGGGGCAGGGACTGAGAAGCAGGGCAGGTGGAGGGAAAGTGGAACGGCTGCCGAGACATGGGCGAGCCCAGGGGTAAAGGTGAGACAAGGTGGAGAGCTGGAAAAGTCAGCCTGATGAGCTACAACAATTAGAATGGGCCCTTCTGAGGTTAGACATGTGGTCATTTTAACTGGGGTACTCTTTCTTCTGAGCGTTCGATCACGGCAACGCTGCAGGAGTCGGTGCCTATTATTAAACCTCTCAGAGCTTTTCAGCAGCAGGAGGGGAGGCAGCTGGGCAAAGTCCCAAATGGCTCCGTGAGAAGCACTGCTGGAGAAATCCCAGGAAAAGCAGCTGTGCTGTGGAGAAAGCTGCACTGCACCCGTGGAAAAAAAAGCAACCTTCCAGGATGTACAAATGAGAGAGAGGCTCTAAAAAGAGTATGTCTCTGCCCAGTGCCTCCCGTTAGAAAGGTGGGAATTCCCGTTGGTCCTGAGAAAACCAGTCACGTCTCTGTTGTGAAGGCACTGTGGCAAACCACTGATGGTGTTAATTGTCCTGCTCTAGAACCTTGAAACCACATTGGTCTCCTTCAATTCAACTTAAAGGAACACAAAGAGAATTGAGTTCTCTAAACACGGTCGGGTCCGTTTTCCAGAATGCCCTTTTGAGCGCAATGAATGTTACACGGTAGGTGACAACAGCAAGAGGGAATTTCCCTTTAGTAGATGGAGGAAGCAAGCAAACCCAGCTGGGATTTCTGTTGATGTTCATCTAGACTGATGGGGTGGCTCCTCTCTAGAGGATTTTAACAGAATACTGTTAAACTTCCTTTGAAAGCTTCCTGGGCATTTCCTGGGAGGTTTGACACCCTCTGAGATTTGCTGCTCCCCTCAAGGGTAGGTGAACTTCTGCTGCTGTTTTCCCATATACTTTGTATGTCCTGTTGTGGTTCTGCTGCAAAAGGACAACTGGCCAGATACGGGAGGAATCCATATAATCACATGTAACCCCTGCGGGGAGCCCTTGGTAGAGGGTCTGCCAAGAAGGAGTCAGGCCATGGATGTCCAGGCTGCTCAGGTCTATATTCTAGTGTTACGTTTCTTTGAAAGGTCTTTGCTGAGAGATAGGAGAATGATTTGGAAAAGTGTTACTCCAGTGTACCCAGGGGGCCAAGAAGGCCACCAGCATCCTGTCAGCACTGGTGTGTCTGGCAGGAGCAGGGCAGGGATCGTCCCTAGGGACTGGGCACTGGGGAGGCCACCCCTTGAATCCTGTGGTCAGTTCTGGGCCCCTCACTCTCAGCAGGACATTGAGGGGCTGGAGCGTGGCCAGAGAAGGGCAACGGAGCTGGGGAAGGGGCTGGAGCACAAGGGTGGTGAGGAGCAGCTGAGGGACCTGGGGTTGTTCAGGCTGGAGACAAGGAGGCTGAGGGGAGACCTTCTGGCTCTGACAGCTCCCTGACAGGAGGGTGGAACCAGGTGGGGTCTGGTTCTTCTCCTATGGAACAAGTGACAAGACAAGAGGCAATGGCCTCAAGTTGCCCCAGGGGAGGTTTAGGTTGGATCTGAGGAACAATTTATTCCCCTTGAGGATTGTTCAGGGCTTTCCCAGGCTGCCCAGAGCAGGGGTGGAGTTCCCATGATCCCTGGAGGGGTTTGAAAGCCATGGAGCTGTGATGCTGAGAGTTTTGGTTTAGTGGTGCCCTAGCAGTGCTGGGAGAATGGTTGGACTTGATCTTAAAGGTCTTTTCCAACCCCAACAGTTCTATGGTTCTATGCCTTGTAAGAGTGTCTCTCAACCTAGACAGCTCTAGAGTTGGATGCAGCCTCCTGTTCAGTTTTTGGCCATCCGCATCTCGATCCATGCTTGGAGGCTTCCTAATGACTTTTTGAACTAAGCTTCCTCAGAACCAGGTGTGTTTTGTAGCTGCAGGTATGTGCTGTAATCTCTCTCTGCCTATTTTAATCTTGATGGGCAGAGGCATCGAGAGGAGGAGAGACCCACGGGTTTGTTCTTTTGCTTATCATTGTTCATGAGC
The DNA here is from genome assembly GCA_024336885.1 of Actenoides hombroni. Classification (NCBI taxonomy): domain Eukaryota; kingdom Metazoa; phylum Chordata; class Aves; order Coraciiformes; family Alcedinidae; genus Actenoides; species Actenoides hombroni. The sequence goes on along the minus strand of WUAM01000097.1, from coordinate 490,416 downwards.
GATGCTCACCCCAGGGCTGTTGTTTTTGGAGAGCTGGTACTCCTGTTTATTGTGAAGGCGCCCAGAGCTGGGGGGCACAGGCTTTGAGGTATGTAAGTCTAAATAAGAATGACATTTAAAATAGGTTACATGCTATACCCGAGCATGCACGGAGAGGAAATATGAGGAGATTGACTTCAGATTCTTGAAGTAAAAAAATCCCCCTGTGGGAGTATCATTAAATTTCTCAGCACCTCCAGGTAATTGCATTCTGACATAAATTATTTGGACCTTAATTCAAGTTAGCTCTGATCTGGACCTCATTATGATGGATAAAGAGGAATCTGATCTGGAAGTTGGGTTTACCCTGGAGGCATGTGAGCATAGAATCATAGAAATGTCTAGATAGGAGAAGACCTGTATGATCATCTAGTCCAAACAGCAACCTAATGCTATCAAGTCTAACCCTTAAACCATATCCCTAAGCACCCCATCTAATCAGCTCTTAAACACCTCCAGGGGTGGCCTGATTAATTTTGGGGCAGGATGGGACAGTTTCTGCTAACAGACGTGTACACAGATATGTATTGTGGCTCAAGAGGGTCAGAGGGACTCAGCTGAGCAAAGTGAACAGCAAAACTGACTGGAAAGGAAAAGGACATGGAGAGGAAGATGGTGGTGGGAAAGGAGAATCATTTCACTTGTCAGTCATTTTGAGTTTTTAGGAAAAAAGGTTTCTAGAGAAGGTGACTCCACAACCTCTCTGGGCAGCTCCATCAGCCTCACAGTAGAAAAGTTCCTCCTCATGTTGAGGTGGAACCTTCTATGCTCAAGTTTATATCCATTGTTCCTTGTCCTGTACTGGGCACTACAGAAAAGAGATTGTTTGCCACACCAAAACGCTTCCACAAAATACAAGTAAAAATCAAGTCTCTGGGAGCCTGCTGGGTCTGCAGAAACAATTTCACTACGGGTGCTGTCTGTGGACAACGCAGAGGTTGGGCAGCACCGAGGAGATCTGGAGAGCTGCTCAGCAGCATCGCCATCGCTCAGCGGGCACAACATGGTCAGAAGGTGGTTGGTCATGGAAGGTGTGTGCAAAGTTACTCAGCTGCTGGGAGGAGTTTGGTGGACAACACCAACTGCCAGCAGATTTCCAGGCTCTGGATTTTGGGGCTGGGCTCTGGATCGTCTGCTTAGTTTTATAGGGAGCAGAATATTTTTTGTCCACTGTTATTCTGAAAGACGCACAAGGGAGCTGAGTGACATTATGCTTCTCTCTCCCGTTCCATCTGCATGGATGGGCCAATATAGAGAAGCCAGAACATGGGTCAGAAGAGAAGATCCAGGGATCTGTCCTCCTTAAATTGCTCTCTAGCACCAAGAGCTCAGCCTACATCTACCATTGCAAGTGCTTCCAGAGTAGTCCTTGTATTTTGTTCTTCAGGGGAATCATCCAGCACATTACTGTGTTTCTAGCAAGCTTGGGGTGAAATGTGAACCCTGATGCACAAGCTGCATCAACTGATTTTCAGGCCCAGAAAAGGTTCAAATCTACTTGAAATTTTGCTATGAGTCAAATTTAAACTGCCAAACCTAAAGCAAGATCACTCTGTCTCTGGAGAGATTCCAAACCTGCCTGGACAATGGGATACTGGGCCTCCTGCTCTGGGTGACCCTGCTGGAGCAGGGGGGTGGCACCAGATGATCTCCAGTGGTCCCTTCCAACCCCTGCCATGCTGGGATGCTGTGTGTTCCCCCACCATCTTTTGCTTAGCATGCAAAAATAACCCACAATTTGTGTTCTTCATTACTGCAGCCAGAATCCCCATTTCAAGCATCGGTCTGGTGCAGACATGGAGAAGTATTTTCCATTGTGCACCTTCTAGCCTGTGGTCTTCCACCTAGGTATGAAAATTGAGTTTGCTTTCGGTCAGTGGGTGTTTGCGGTGCCTCGCAGCGTGTGGCAGAGTTTAAGAGAAGAGATGCTTTGGCTACAGAGCTGCTTCCTTACCCCGCTCTCCCTCCCTTTGTTTCAAGCCCTTAACACTCTTAAGTGTTTATCTACATGTCATCCTTGATAATAAAAACCTGGAAGACATTTTAAAGGCGTAGATGATAAAATATAGTGCCTCTTTACTTCTCTTCCCCTTTCCTCTGCCCAAGCACAGAGTCCCTCTGCAAGGGAGGTCTTACTCTTTTCACTATATAAGTTTTAAAAATCTTGCTACCATCTGAAGCTATTGGCTCCAGTTTGGGCTTTTTGGGGTGTTGGGTTTTTTTTTTTGTTGGGTTTTTTTTTTAATTTTTGTTGTTGTTGTTGCTGTTATCCTCTCAAGAGAAAGAAACTATGTGGGGTTCCAAGTTCTTGAATAAACGTCAAATAAAAAATTCCAAACAATTATTCAAGCTGGTAATAAGCAGCGAGACATCCTTCCTGTAGAGAAGCTGAACAATGGTTTCCTCTGACAGGAGCAAAATATTAGGAGCCTTCCATATGTTGGTGCTGATTTAAACGGCGGCAACGTCTCCGAGTGGGATAGAAGGCCCCAGCAAGTATCTGGATATCCTGCGGGAAGAAAAGCTCTGTGGGTAACACCCAGAACCCCCTCCCTCGACATGCCACAAAGTTCTGGCAGTTTTCTCCGTGTCTCCTCAACATCCTCCAGTTTCGAGAGCGTTTGCTTCCTTCTCTGGCCTTTTTTAATCCTTTCCCAGCCCTTCTGTGGCTTAGCCCGAACACCCCAGGGAGGTAGGTGAGCCACCCTCCACCTCAAACGCCAGGATGACCTCCAGGGAAGAGCAGCACTGGCTGAACTTGGCTGCCAGTTTGACCTGAGTCCCCACAGCCCCGGTGAACACCTCTCCTTCCCAGACCGCCTTTGGGGTCTGCTGCAGCATGGTCTTCTCTTGCCCGAGGACGACAGCTTGGTAGGCTTTTGGCACCTTGACCCTGAAGCGGACCCAGCTCTGCTCCTGGAGCATCCCTGTGCGTGGCTCTAGCAACACGCACCCTCTTCTCCACAGGCTGTACACCCTGGGGAAGGGAGGCCAGCAGGGATCAGAGAAGCAGCGTATCACGTAGTCACAAATATGGACATAGTCCTCCTGGTCCTTCCTTCTCCCATAAAGCCCCACTTTGTAGATGCCCGACTCAGGGAGAACAACGCACACGCTGACTTTAGTCCTCAGGTGAGTGACCAGGACATACCTCTCCAGGGGGTACTTGGCACCAATGACTTTGTCCTTACTCAAGCTGGCAGTCACCTCGACGTCGGCAGGCACGTGGAAAGTGATGTTGCACTTCCCCAGCTTGGTGGTGATGATGGGGGCAGGGTGGCTGGGGTTGGAGAGGCCATAGTTGCTGGAGCTGATCCCGCTCCCACAGTGCATGCTCAGCCCTGAGGGGAAGAGTTCGTTCTGGTTGATGGGCATCAAGCAACGGATGAGGAAATTGGCCACGTTCCTGAACGCGATGCCTCCTACATCTTTCACAAACATGGAGAGACGATAGGAACCCTGGAAAGGGCATAGGACGTGGCAACTCAGTTTCTCCTCCTCAGCTTGAGCAGCCAGGCACTTCTTGCTCAGAGCAGCATCTAAATCTTTATTAACCAGCTCATACATGGCAAGCAAGGGTCGGGACGTCTGGAGAGTCAAGAGCAAAGTTCCCTGTGAAGCAACAAGCAGCTCCCCTTTGTGGCTGCTCTCCTTGATGCCAAAATCTCTCACCTTTTGGTGAAGGCCCCAGAAATGAAAAGGGTTTTCGGGCAGTTTCTCTCCATTGTGTGGTTCCAAGCATTGGATCTGATAGGAGCACACCCAATTGTAAGGGTCCTGAGAGTCAGCATGACGCGCAAAGATCATCAGGTCAAACAAGCCCGCAGTTGGGGGAGTCACCTTGATGGTCACGCTGTTCTCAGACATTGTCATCATCCCGTGAACTGCACCAACATCCTCTCCATTTGTGGTCCTCTGGAGCTTGGAGAGCTGGTAGGTGAACTCGGTTGGGTGGGTGCTGCCCAGTATCACTGACACTTCCCCATGGGCTGTGGAAGGGTGAAAAAAACCCCTTTTACAACCTTCATCATCAGTGTAACACATTCACTTTTGCAGTGTTGAATCTAATCATCTGCACAGGAGACAGAGACCTGATTCTCCTTCTGGTTTTGCCTCTACCTGCTGAAAGACCTTAGCAAGAACCTTCTTCACCTTTTACCATTTTTTTCCACTTGCAGAAAGAGAAATGAGGATACCACTAGATCTGGAGGTGAAGGGGACAGGTACAAATAGTTATCCTTTGGGCCCTGAGACACCCAAAACTAAGCTAATGATGTCCCATATCGGGTAAAACTTGCATGGCTTCTTGAGCTGAAGTCATTCCCCTAAGTTGCAGGTCATATACCTTGGTGTCGAACCAACAAAGCAGCTGGAAGGATCAAAATATCCCAGCCTGGCTGGTAGGAAATCCCACATCACTGCCACATTTTAGGAATGAATTTAGTGTTTCCCATTATTCCTATTAAAATATTTTTTTCTAAATGTTGGCCTCACCAAATCACAAAAAGTCAATAAGCTTCTGGCTTGAAGCGTGTGATAAGCAGAGAGGAGAGGAGAGCAGGAGGTCCAAAGGAGACGTGCATTGGTACAGGTACATGGTGGTGGTACTGTCGTTGGTGAGTAAGTGCTGGACTTCTTTCCCAATGACTTTTGTTTCTCGGGTGGACATAAACAACCTACTGCTCAGGGTCACCACACACCACCCAACACCTCCCACAGCAGCAAACCAGCCTACTCCCCCAGGCAGAGCACAGCAGGTGGCTTCAAAACCAACGTGAACCCACCTTCACACCTAGAAACAAAGCACCTCCAAGGGAGGCCACCAGGAAGGTGAAGAGCCTTGGTGGCCTTGGTTTCACCCCCACCATCCATGTGCCCCATATTGCTGCTTGTAAACCCAGCTGGCAGTAAGGAAGAGCACTTCTTGGTGCAGCAAGCTCTCCCGAGGGATTTCCATCTGCTCCTGGGCAGAAGAAGGGCTGGGTGGTTGATTTTGCAACGGAGACAGGGCAAGGTTTCGCAAGCCCTGAAGAAGATGGGACTGTCTAACCAGCAGACAGCAGGCTGCTTTCAGCACTTGATGAGCTACGTCATCCCATGTGAAGCCACAGATACTGTGGCAGCCTGGCTAGAAACCCCTTGTTTAATGGTATTTTAAACCTTTTTTTTTTTTTTCTCCTGGTAGAGATGAAAGTGTGAGAAAAACAGCCACAGGGAACAAGACTTGGAGTCCTTTTGCCCTTGAAGGATCCCAGAGTTCTTCAGAGAGCCTGGCACCGGCACACAGACGATAAGACACGTGTTTAAACCCACCACCCTCAAAGGCTGTGGAAGTTAACCCTGTTCTTCGTTACCCAGGGTCCCTAAGTGCCCAAGGATGGCTTGTCTTATGTCCAGAGTACGGCTGCTCTGCATCGCCCCATCCTCACCATGATTTTGGCCGGAGAGAGAGGAGCGCTGAGCAATGGCGCGGCGGGAGCCCACGGCTGGTACCAGCACCCGTGCCGTGCACAGCGCTCCTTCGGTTTGGGTGCTAACACAAAATGACAAAGTAACTCCAGATCCACGCTGAAAAAGAAAAAAAAAAATAGCCACCCAATTGTCCCTCGCTAATTATTAGATTATGAAACGTGTTTCATAATCTAATGAATAATAGGGGGGAATTGACTTTTTGTGTGTGTGTGTGTGTTTGAATCTGGAGTTTTTCATCGTTTGCCCCGCAGGTTTTGTTGGTAGGTCGAAATGGAGATGTGAAAAGAATGGGAAGGCTGGGTTTTATTTGTGCCTTGCCTGTTAAAGCTGTGACTTGGCTCGCACAGTAAGTGCAAACAATTCTCTCCTGGCAAGCGTTCAGTGGAGACATTACTGATGACAGACTTTATTAACTGCAGGTTTGCCCGTTATTAAATTCGCTCCTATGCGAGTTCCCGAAGCTGCTGGCCTGACCGACTGCATCGTATTAGGATCTTTAGGAAGAAAGAAAAGAACAGAACATTGCATGCGGCGGAGCCAGCGATGGTGAGATAGGGAAGCCAGCGATGCATTTCGCTTTGGGAAGGAGACCCGAGGAGATAATTGATGGCTACATTTAAAACAAACATTTGTTTGTTTTATTGAGTTAATTCAAGTCATGTGCTAGAGATTCCCCGGTTTCCAGGGAGGCCAGGTGAGGATGGGGATATGTTCCCATGCCGGCACGCTCAGTGCTGCGGGAGGTCAATGTATGTCACGTTAATTGTTCGGAGGAGGGGGAATAAAACCACCATTAAAGTCCAGGCATGTTTCTAATTTCTCGAAGCCTTGTTTAAAAGGCTTCCCTTCCCCTCTCCCACCCTAGCTATTGTATCTACAGCATGCCATCAGTGACTGCCTTTCTATAAAAAATAAATAGATCTTATAGAATCTTAATTCCATAGGGCTGAGCACCCTTCAGCGCTGCGGTTATCGACCCCAACAGCCCAGGCAGCGTTAGTCATTGAAAGGGCTTTTTCTGAGGATGGGTGCCAGGTATTTCCTGAAAAATCAAGTCCCTTTGCAAGGTGTCCCACCTTCATCGCCCATCAAGTAGTGATTTGTGGGAGGAATCTTGGCTGAAAGCTTCTGAGCGTTTTAAGCAGATGGGAGCTGCTCAAATGGAATGGAGCAGGAATTGATCCACAGTAAGCAAAGAGGGAAAATAAGGCTGATTCTGCACCAAAGATCTCAAGAGGTTTTGCAATGAGATTGCAAAGATGCTGGTGTGCCCTATAAGGCGATGGCTTTCTTCCATCAGCCTAGATTGATCTAACCATAATTTTGCATCAACAAGGCAGATATCTGGTTTGGCTCACAGCACAGGTTGGCAAGTCAGTGTTTTAAACACAATTCTGATACGGGGCTGGCCAGTGGCAATTAGCCTCAATGGAGGTTAATTGCAATAGTTAAACTGTCCAGTTTAGGTCCAGGAATATTGTTCTTTCCCTTCACAAGAGGAGAAGTTCACAGTGGTGGTGGGGAAAATTGGCTTCCCTTTTTTTTTTCTTTATTTCTTTTTTTCCCCTTTCCAGTGGAAATCTTTCATCCCAGTTTTGAAGAAAAAAAAAAAAAGTTGTGCTTGTAGCCCAGGTCACCCAGCGAGTTTTGTGGTTGAGGGACAGGAGTTCTTCAGCCAAGGAGGTGCAAAGGAGTGACTGGGATGTGCCAGGTAGGATTTCTTCCCTAACATCTCTCCCCAGGTCCCTTTTGGGTCATGGCAGATAGTGGCCAGCCAGGAGCCAAAGCCCTGAGCTGCCTCTGGGCTCCATCCCTATGTCTTTTAGCTATCAAAAACTGGGGGAGGGAGGGGAGAAAATAACAAAATACTTATTTTTCCTCATTCTTCCCTTTGGGCTTTTGTACCACCACTAATGATAATTGGTAGGAGTCCCTTTTTTTTTTGCAATTTATCTCTTTGGCACACAGATGAAGGGACTGGTTGGACTATTGAGCCCTGTTTTTTTCTCTGAGACCACAGATGTTGTGTTGTTTGAACTTATGCCTTGGAGCCTCCTTGGTGACCTGGACCTGAAAGAGGCTTCTCCAAGTCTCCATTCCTGCATTTGCCACATAAGTGCTATGTGACCTTGGGTAGAGGTAGACAAATTCCCCTCCCCAGGATGTTCTGAGGTTCTATGGTGGAGAAGCACCACAAGAGCTTTGCATAAAGGGCAGCATTGTTCTTTCAGCTATTCTCAATTTCATAGAATCATAGAATCACAGAATGGTAGGGGTTGGAAGGGACCTCCAGAGATCGAGTCCAACCCCCCTGCCAGAGCAGGATCACCCAGGGCAGGACACACAGGAACAGATCCAGGGGGGTCTTGAAAGTCTTCAGAGAAGGAGACTCCACAACCTCTCTGGGCAACCTGTTCCAGGCTCTGTCACTCTCACAGGGAAGTTTTTCCTCCTGTTGAGGTGAAACTTCCTGTGTGCCAGTTTGTGACCATTGTCCCTTGTCCTGTCACAGGGCACCACTGAAAAGAGCCTGGCCCCTTCTGCTTGACCCCCACTCTGCAGATATTTGTAAACATTCATAAGGTCCCCTCTCAGTCTTCCCTTCTCCAGGCTAAACAGCCCCAGGGCTCTCAGCCTTTCCCCACCAGAGAGATGTTCCAGTCCCTTCATAATCTTTGTAGCCTCCGTTGGCCTCTCTCTAGTATTTCCCTATCTAAATTTAATTTGATTTGATTTGCACAGGACACTTGCTGCTGTAAAGGTCCACGATGGCCCATCTTGGCAAAGCCCCAGCATCCTGGAAACACTGGAGGCGTTCGATTTCTGGGTAAGTCAGAACCTCTCTCAGTCAAAAGCTTTGTCTGTCCTACATTCATTCTCTGTAAGCCTGCCAACTCCCCTCAATCTAAGATTGCTTCATCTCCTAGCTTGCTGTCTTGATAAAATAAATTGCAGGAAAAATTTCATCTACTCTTGGGACCATCCAGGGGGATGGATGGATGTACAAAGGGTCTCCAGATAAAAAGATTGTGTTGTATCCAACTTGAAAAAACATCATAAAACTACCACCGAGGGAAACTATCTCCACCCCTCCCCCTTTGTGTTCAAAAGAAAAAATGGGACATGAAGGTTTCAGGCCATGTTTTACCTGGGACCCTCCCTCTGCAGCTTGTGAACACCATCAGGATTGTGTCTCAGGTACGCTGAAGCTATTTTGCTGCCGGTGGTGAATTTAGGTGGGAAAAGCCAGGCTTAAGGCTTTTGTGATTTGGCTCAATTAGCTATAATTTATGAATCTTAATTCCCAGTTTACTAATCACGGTATCACACAATGGCCCTGATTTCAGAAATTGCTTAAATATGTGCCTCTGCTCTAGTAGATGCTAAACATGTGCATAAAAATAGACAGATGGGTCGTTTTTGAAGGAGAAGTGTTTTCCCCAACTCAAACTTATTTCTTAAAAGCAAGAGATATTTTTTGTTAGCACTACAATTTAGCCCTCGCTTTACATTTACCTGTTTTGAGGAGGGAAGTGTTGGGAGAAAGGAGGGAGAGCTGAAGTCTGAAAAACTCTGATGTTTTAAAAACCCTCCGCTCAAAGTCTTCTCTCAGGACTGGGGGCTGCAGAAGCTGCCACTGAGGGTCCTCTGGCCAGTGGGTCTCAATGAAGTGCTCCGGGTCAGTAAGGAAGAAAAAATCATCATGCCTGCAAAGTGAGAGGAGAAGACACCAAGGAAGGAGCAAGAAAACCCAAGCATCCCAAGTGGTCATGACGCATGCGAGGGAAGGGAGCTACCTCCACACCATCAGAGCTGCACCAGCTTTGCTATTGGAGGTCTGAGCTCTCCTTTGGTAGTTCATTTACTACTGCCCTTATTTTCTCTCTATTTTTCCCGTGGAGATGCCCAGAGCTGAAATTGCTGTTCCCAGCCCTGTAACAGACCTCTGCCAGCAACCAGTTAAGATGACCCTACGAGCCGAAGAGGAGATAATAATTCTACTTAGTGACTCCTCTACCACAGCCTGTTACTTGAGGGTATATCTCAATATGACCTCTGATCTTGGTTTAAAGCTCTTTCAAGAATTTACATATGATTTAAGAAACAAAATGCATCTTGGTTCCAATTTGAATGTGCCTAATGAAGTTCCAACCATCACCCTTGCTGGGTGGGTCAACCTGCAGATCCCTGCTCTGTTGCATCTGCTGGCCTGAAGTTTTTGAGAATGCTGTGTTGTACCCAGGAGGAGCTTTTTCTCTCTGCCTGTTGCTCTAGGTGATGTTTCATTTTCCTTCTCCTCTTTTCTCCATGCTCAGCTAAAACCAACCCACACTCACTGGTGTTTTAAACTGCTCTCAGAAAGATAATTACCTATTAGAAATTCCACAATTATTTCATTATGCATTATTAGAGGGAAAAAAAAAAAAAGAAAATTCAAAAGCAATCCCATAATACAGTTAATGGAAATTATTCAATTGTACAAATAACTTTCATGAGAGTCATTTTTTGCTTAGCATGGGCTGAGAAATCTCAAGTAATTATGTGTGGAACCACATAAGAGCAAAGTTGCTGTGAAAATGAGGATTTGTCACTTTGTGACACTCATTGCAGATAAAAAAAAAAAAGTTGGAGGGGGAAGTTGTCATCTGAAAGGGAGTAAAGCACTTAAAGTGGATGTGTACCTGTAGGTGATCCACGTTTGCATGAGGTCCCTGAGCAGCCACCATAGTTGAGGATAAGCAGAATAGCTCTCTGGACCTTCTGCAAGTAGTCTCTGGGGGTGTATGTGGAAATAAGGGCTCAAGGCCTGGTGAACTTTAAGGAGTATACTGGAAGGATTGGAATGGCCATTCTGGGGTGGATCCAAAGTCAAGTTGAGCCTTGTCCATTTGCATTGGGGACTGTTCCTTCAGTGATGGCAGGGGAAGAGGTGCCTCACCTGGGCATGAACAACCTGTTCTCTGCATCCACGATCCCTGCACCCCAGCAAGCATCCAGGAGGTACCACTGTCCTTCCAGCTCCACCGCATTCCACATGTGGCTGCTCTTCTGCTGCTGGCACCACCGGCCTCCACGGGAACCTGGGCTTCGGCCAAACCCCGGGATCTCCACGCAGCTCAAACCCACCTCTCTGTCCAGGGAGAGTCAGCAGGGGAGATAACTGCAGACCAAACATTACTTTGTGCTTACTTTCCCGGAGACCAACCCAACCTGCATGGTAAGTACGACCTCCGACTTCTTAAAGCCAAGGCCTAACTTGTGCAAGCTGTTGGCCAAATTCAGCTTTTACCCATCCCCCTGCATTCCCCACAGCTACTCCCAATCCTCACCTCTCCTATCTCTGCTTCTAGTTATTCTGGTTAATCTTTCAAAGCCATTTATACTCCTCCATCCAAATAGAGGAGGAGGAAGGCAGCTGCTGTACCTGGGGATGTGGTGGGTAAATGAAGCTTGTTGCACAGCAAGCCCCATGCCAGATGTATGTGCCCACCTCAAATCAGTTAAGGAGACTCTACAGAGGGATCTGGCCAGGCTGGATCAATGGGCCAGGCCCAATGGGATGAGGTTCAACAAGGCTGAGTGTTGGGTCCTGCCCTTGAGTCACAAGAACCCCCTGCAATGCTCCAGCCTGGAGCAGAGCGGATGGACAGCAACTGTCAGGAAAGGACCTGAGGGGGTTGCTCAACAGCCAGCTGGAGATGAGCCACTGTGTGCCCAGGTGGCCAAGAAGGCCACCAGCATCCTGGCTGGTGTCAGCACTGGTGTGGCCAGCAGGTCTAGGGCAGGTATTGTCTCCCTGGACTGGGCAAGAGGGAGGCTGCCCCTCAAATCCTGGGGTCAGTTTTGGCTCCCTCACTCCTAGAATGACAATGAGGAGCTGGAGCATGGCCAGAGAAGGACAACGGAGCTGGGGAAGGGGCTAGAGATCAAGTGTGGTGAGGAGCAGTTGAGCCTGGAAAAAGAAAAGGAGCCTCAGGGGAGACCTTCTGGATCTCAACAGCTCCCTGACAGGAGGTTGGAGCCAGGTTCTTCTCCCAGCCAGCAAGTTATAGTACAAGAGGAAACAGCCAGGAGAGATTTAGGTTGGCTTTTAGGAAAAACTTCTTCACAGAAAGTGTTGTCAAGGTCTGGAACAAACTTCCCAGGGCAGTCGTGGAGTCATCATCACCAGAGGGATTTTAAAGCTGTGGAGATGTAGTGCCAAGGGACATAGTTTAGTGGTGGGATTGGTAGTGCTGGGTTAATGGTTGGACTTGATTATCTCAAAGGTTTCTTCCAACTAAAACAATTCTATGATTCTGTGATTCAAGGGGATAGGAGAATAAAACCCACAATGAGTTTTACCTGCACATTTCCTGACATAAATGGGCATAACCAGAACACACAGCTCTTCCCGTTTGCAGGACCTGCTCTGGCATGTGGATCTTCTGAGACAGCCCCAAGAAACCATCCACATCATACTCTAGGAAAGGGAGAATACCATGTAATTTCAGTCCAACGTAAAAGCTTATTACTTCCAAACCAATCCCATTCCTTCTGCCCAACCCTATTTCTCTGCCTACCCACCCTGGAAGCCATGACAGCTCTTCCACCCACCATTATTCAAGAGTTTGACCATTCCCCGTGTAAACAAAGAATTGCCAAAGCCCTGGAGGGAGCTCGGTTCCCAGCACGTGTCAGCCGCCGTGACATTCGAGTGAGGTACGGTGACAATCATATTGTCTCTCATACATGGATGCAGTAGTGTAAAGTGACACGAAGCTGCTGCATTGTGCTGGGACTCCCGTGTCCCCAGATGACTGCTGCCAGGCATAGCTCAGCCTCGTCACATTTGCATTGTAAGGGAACAGCCCCCGACGCGTCTACGCTGAGTGGGCTTTCCTGGTGTCTCCCAGGGTCTGGCACCTGGGTGCCAGGGAAGCAGGTGTCATTTCCAGGATGGAAGGTCCCATGGTGGGAACAAGTTCCTACTCCAGGTGCTTTCCCGCATTCAAGAGGAGGACATATCAATTCCTGACTGCAACAGGAATACTGTGGAGTCTTCATTCTGCAGGGCACGAAGAGCCCAAATCCGGGAGGTGGCAGATGAAGAAAGGGTTTTTCACATCGCTGCCAAACAGCAGGACCAGACTTACCGATGTTGTGGCAGAGCCAGAACCATATGGCCCTCACCATCTCCAGTTTGCTCTGGGATTTGGCAGTGATCAGGGGAATGATGGCCTGGACGGACAAACCGGCGTGCCCAGACTTCACCTGCAATGGAGAGGACTGGTGAGTTAAAGGGAATCTGGGAGTCACTGCTATATGGGTGGGTGACCTCTCCACGTGGTGGGCTTCCTGGAAAGAAAACATACACCACAAAAAACCCAGAGCTTCATTTGGGTTTTCTTTCCTTCCCTCCCGGAAGTTAAAATGCAGAAATACAGGTTGTGGTAGAACAGAGTGTTTTCCCCATTTTCCTGGACATGGTTTTATAAAAGCCTGAGGGAGTTGCAAGCTGGAGGAAATGAGGGTGGCATTTCCCATTCCTCTGAAGCAACTGGTTGGGATCTACAGGGGCATTGCCCTGGTGCCTCTCTGTCCAGCCCAACGTGCCCTCTGGCCCAGAAGGTCCTGTCCTAGAGTTGGGTCCCTTCAGTGGTGCTACTCTGGCACCACTTAACCAGGGACAGCAGGTTTCCAGCCCCACACTAATTAACATTTCAGTGTATTTATGCAGAAGAGGCCCAAACCTGTGGCTCAGATGCTCTTCTTGAGGCTGTGAAACCTCACTCAAACCTGTGCACCAAAATGAGTGGAAAGAAGATGTTTGCATTGGGGTTTTTTTGCCTTTACAACTAAAAGTATCAAGAACATTTTAATCCATACCCATCCCCAAAGAAAGGCCCTTTCCTCCCATTCATGCATTCATATTTCTGGGCTCTTCCCTCCTTTGTGCATTTTTAGCAGCAGGCTTTTCTTTTACTGGGTTAAATTTAGTCCAGCTGGTTTCTCCAGCGTCCTGCCCCTGCTATTTCATTCCTCAATGACTCCCCTGCCCCAACCATCTGTAAGACAGTTTCACAGAGATGGAAATTTTTTTTTTTTTTTTTTTTTTTTTTGTCTTGTGGGAACAATTCTTTTTTTAGGGGCCAAAGAATTTTTTTGGAGTGCGGGTTTAAAAATGCTAGTGCAGGCAGGAAAACACCTATTTCAAAATGCTGGTGCTCCTGTGGGTCCCTTGCATTGCTGCCATGAGGTTGTTATGAATGTGCAGCTTCTAGGCAAACAAAAACTGTGAATTATTCCCAAGGAAAATAAAATAAT
>WUAM01000097.1:466310-476498 GCA_024336885.1 Actenoides hombroni | reverse complement strand
GTTCAGACAAAAAAATATCTATCTACTCCCTTCCCTGTTGACACATCTTGGTGAAAATTCAGCCCAAGTCCATGCTATTCTTTGTTTCAGTCAGGGATGGTGAAAAGTAGGTCCTAGACTGAGAGTTGTGAGGTTCCCAACTAATCCCATTCCAGACAATGCCTGAGGACCCTGAAGAAATGGGTCAGAGCATCTTGTGTTGCAGGAGCTGGTGGCTCCATCAGACTGTTTGGAGTTGGTGGATGGAGTTGTTTTCTCCAAAACTACTCAGGCAATGATCCTGCTGAGACTTTTTTTGTAGAACTGTAGAATATTTTGGGTTGGAAGGGACCTTTAAATTTCATCTAGTCCAAATCCCCTTTTTCAGATGGTTAAGGTCGTTGCATGAGAGCAGTCTGCAGGCTTCTCCTAAATGGCCAGGAAACAGGTTTGGCTTTGCACTGCCTGAGGCTCTCCATCAGCTCCCTTCTCCCTGGGGACTGGCAGCAGCAGGGCTTGGTGCATGGGGAGAGGGGACAACCCTGCATCCCCCCAGCACCACTGGCCATGCAGCAGCCTTCATCAGAGGTGCAATACCCTAGTCCTAGGTGGTCAAGTAAGCTGCTCTACTCTTGGCACCCATAATTCATGGCTAAGAGACAAAGTGCACCAGGCTTTAGTGCAGCTAGCACTTTGAATAAACAGGGAAACAAGTTGTTCCCATGACTCCCCACTGCCTTAGAGGTATTTTTGGTTGTTTATGACCTTCTTTTTCCTATCTTCCAACTCCCTCCCCCTCTCTTTTCTTTTTAATAGACTAGGTAGACTCTGAAATCCTCAAGCATCCTTCTTCCCAAGGGAGATTAGCCTCGGGCTAGGTACAAATTGCAGGTTTCAACAATAACAGAGCACAATTATTCCTTCTGTCTCTTTGAGCTCCCTAATAAGTTGACGTGTAAGCGGCAAACACGGCACTGGTTCAGCATTCTCTGCTTGGGGAAACTGGGCTGACCCTGGTGGGGTAGATTACACCAGCAACACATGGTTCAGGAAACAGGGAGGAATCACAGAATTGTCTAGGTTCCCTAGCATCCAGGACATGGGAGCATCCTACAACTCTGGACAGCCTGAAAAGAGGACAGAACTGACGCCTCCTGGTCAATAAAAAGCAGGACTTGGGTTACCACAGATATGAAGGGGTTGGTGGACACGGCCAGACTGTGAGGTTGTTGCTAGCTCTGTGCGATTTTTATGCAGGAAGGATACTGGCTCACCAGCTCCCAGGGTAACTAAACACAGCCTGCACTGCCTTGGGGCAGCCTGTGGTCTGAGTCCCTTCTTCTTCCCCTTGCACCCTTCCTAGAAGGTTTTCCAGGATCCTGCTACCCCACTGTTTGTGACCTTGAAAAAAAATCCTGTCAAATGATGAAACCAGCCCTTCTTCCCAGTTTTGTATGGGGAGCTGCAGCATATGCTCTCTGTTGCACCTATGTACTGGTGCTGGCTGGAAACAGGCAGCAGGAGGTGCTGGGTGGGCAGCAGTTCTGTAGAGATAGCACAGTGATCTTAGACTGTGGTCAGGACAAAAACACAACTGAAGACTTTGTGAGATCCTCTAGTTTTGTTATAAGGCACCACCTTGTCACTGCTGTCAGTGAAAAGTTGAATATTAGGATGCAGATCTGCTGATGGCACCATCTGTGCAGGATCAGTGGGCCGAGGCCAGTAGGATGAGGTTCAACAAGGCCAAGTGTTGGGTCCTGTTCTTGGGTCACAACAACCCCCTGCAATGCCCCAGGTTTGGGGAAAAATGGCTGGAAAGTGCCTAGCAGAAAAGGAGCTGGGGCTGTTTGTTGACAGCCAGCTGGAGATGAGCCAGTGTGTGCCCAAGTGGCCAAGAAGGCCACCAGCATCCTGGCTTGGGTCAGCACTGGTGTGGCCATCAGGACTAGGGCAGGGATTGTTCCCCTGGACTGGGCACCCTCAAATCCTGGGTTCAGTTTTGGGGTCCTCACTCCCAGAAGGACATTGAGGGGCTGGAGCATGGACGGAGAAGGGCAACGAAGCTGGGGAAGGGGCTGGAGCACAACTGTGGTGAGGAGCAGCTGAGGGACCTGGGGTTGTTCAGCCTGGAGCAAAGGAGGCTGAGGGGAGACCTTCTGGCTCTCGACAGCTCCCTGACAGGAGGTTGGAGTCAGGTGGGGTCAGGTGCTTCTCTCAAGGAACAAGTGACAGGACAAGAGGAAATGTCCTCAAGTTGTGACAGGCAAGGTTTAGGTTGGATATTAGGAAGGATTTTTTCACTGAAAGGATTGTCAAACATTGGAACAGGCTGATCAAGGAAGTGGTTGAATCACCATACCTGTCTGTGTTTAAGCACTGTAGACATGGTTTAGCAGTGGACATGTAGAGTAGGGTTAATGGTTGAATTTGGTGATGTAGAAGGTCTTTTCCAACCTAGATGATTCTACAAAGGACACCAGGACCTACCTGCTGGCTTACATGTAGGACATGGCGATCAACATGGCTGAAAACTTTTGAATCAGAGAATAGATCTCTCCTGGACTTTCTCTGGGGATTTGTAGCCTCCTTTTCTTCCAAGCTGGTAAGCCCTTCCTCTGGAAGGGGAGATGGTGAGCAACTTCCTGCAGTCACTGATGGCTTCTGCTGTAGCTTTTGGAAGGTAGTCGTTTTGCTGCTGTTAACTTTGTTGGCCCAAAACATGAAAACTGCCCTGGAGGGGGAATCCTTGAGCTCATCTCTTACTATTTGTGGAGTTGAGACTTTCTTTAGCACCCTCCCCTTGTTACTGTTCACGTTGGTGACTTGGTGAAGGAGTTTCGCTGAGGTCTTGCAGCTAATCTCTTCAGAAGCGTGTCCCAGGGGACTGTTGCCATTACAGGCATCATACATCTGAGATTCCCTCCAGCCAGGCAAGGTGTTTTCTGCCGAGGATGACATTGCATTTTCTCCGTGGTTCCTGGGCTGGACCCATCTCAATGTGCTTTGGGTGGTTTGGTTTTCATGGTGGTTGCCATTCCTGGAGCAATGGGAAGAACTCATCTCATTTGCTTTGTTAGCCTGAGATTTGCATGACTCATAGCTGGTCTTCATCTGTGCAGTGGGTAAGGAGGTGAAGAAACCACAGAGGTCTGCACATGGAAAGACAGATTATTTATTTTCAAACGAAGAATGTGCTCTCCGCTGATTACTTCAGAGGCTGCCTGTCTGTATGGTTAATTACAGCAAATCAGGATTTGGTCAGTTGGGTTTAGCCAAAAGTACTTTCTTCCTAATTCCAGAAGTAAGGTGGTATGGCAGTGCCACAGAGAAGCTCTTGGCATGTTTCCAACTCCCAAGTGCAAATACTTTTTTTTTTTTCTTTGGATAGTTGGAGATCCAGTGGTGTGCTCTCAGCTGTTACATGTTTGCACTGGAAAGGAATGGAAAAAAATCAGGATTATGCCTCTCACAAAGAACCAGAAAGGAAACATTTACATGTGCTGGAAGGGTCTGCAAGTGGGTGCAGAGAATGGGTGAGTGCCTCAGTTTCCCTGTGTGAAACTAACACTAATCATATAACGTCTCTGCTTACCCTCAGAGCCAGGAATGAAGGAAATTGACCTGGCAGTGCTGGGTTAATGATTGGACTTGATGACCATAATGGTCTCTTCCAACCAAAATAATTCCATGAGAACAAAGAATTAATATCATGAGTATTTTCGTGCTCCAGAGAAGTACAACTTCCAAAAACTCTTCCCTTTAGGAGGACCCTCATCTCCTACCCAGTAGCTTCCTGTTTTGCTCAGGTTCTGCCATTCAAGTTCTGCAGGAAAATTTTATTCTTTGTACTATTGCTTTGCATGTGAAATGTAGGTGTGTTGAGTGAGAAGTTTGCGGGAGAAAATCCGTGAAAAAGTGGAAGGAAAGGTACAATCTGGGACTGACCAAGTTTTTGGGTTAAAGCTGTGGGTAGAGCCAGCTCTTGGATGCCCTCAACATCTGCACAGCACTCGCTGGTTTTATCTTGGTTTAGCCTCTAGTTGCTGTTGTTGTTTTTAATCATAAAATGACTATTTGTGCAATGCAAATAGCAGAGCCTGCTGTGAGCCACTTAGCGTAGCCCAGAAATGTCACTCTCCGTATTCATCCAGCCTCTCCCACGCAGAGGCAGACTGGGTTTTCAACAGCTGCACTGGGATACTGGCCTCGCTTTTCCAGGAAAGTGGGATGTCACTCACCCCTCTCTCTGCTACCCTGGTTTTCCCCTCCCTGCTTGGGATTGAGGCTTCCAGAGGTAGGACAGCCTTGTCCAGAAGGGTTACGAGATCGCCACCACTCCAAGCTTGCCAAAAGTTGTTTGTTATTAACACATCCATGCACGGTGCAAACATGGAGAGGGTGCAAACAGTGCCCATGAGTTAACCCAGCCCTGCGTGCTCAGGGAACCGGAGGATGCCCCAATGGGAAGATGTGCCCTAGACATGTCCCAAGCTCATGGGATGCTTTTCTTTGCAGGACAGCCACACCATAGCCCAAACCACCCCACTGAAGTGGAGTTTTTGCATGGCCTGCCAGGGCCGTACATTCTCTATTTATTCCTGGACCACATCTGAGCCTGAAGAGATGAATTGTTGGTGCCCAGCTGTTGACACGTTCAAGCTGTCCTTGTGCATGTGAGCTGCGGTCACTGCTGGGCTGCTCTCCCAGCCCCGAGCACAGAAGCCCACTGTCACAGGCACTTCCTAAGTGAGCAACAACAGGCCACTTCTGAATCCATCATGGTCATTACCTGATGTGAACTGGGGTGGGACAACTCAAAAAAAATCAATCCCAGTAGACACTGGGAGCTCCAGCCTTTCTCTTGTGTTGGCAGGGCTGGCTCCTTCAAAGTGTACCCTACGTCAGGAGGACTGGGAGGTTCTAAGCAAAATTTTTCTAGAGCTGTGCTTTCTAAACACACATCTCCACCTTGCCTTCCAACATGGCATTTGAGAGGGGAGCAGCTTGGGACTGGGGTGGAAGATGCCACCTTGGTGCTTAGCCACAGGCTCAGAAATACTGGAAAATCACAAGTAACTGAAAATGTGACAATCCTCAACATGCCCAGGTTTGTTTTCATTTTAATAGGAGCACTTTTTCTTGGGCTCGAAGCAAATGCTTTACCTCCGTTCTGTGTCACTTCTGTATTTATAGCTTCAAAAGAAATTTCAGCAAAAGCACCACTTTGATGTCAGCCTAAACATTTTCCTCTCCCCATGCTTTAAACACCCGACTTCATACTCAACCCCTACCTCAGAATTCCCTAGATCTGTGCTCGCCAGCAGTCAGAGAAGAGGAGAACATGGAACTCTCTTATTTTCCTCACAAGTTTAATCTTTGGTTGAAGAGGATGGGTCTTTGAGAGAGTTGATTTCAGCAACTTCTGCTTATTACACCTGCAGGGTGGCCAGCTCCTTCCCTGTGTCCCATAGTTCCCTGGAGATGATAACACATTAATCCATGAAATCCCAGCTCTGAAGGGGACGGTTTAGTTCAGAGATGTCGTTGCAGAGGGCTCAGGGAGAGGTGGGAGAAGGGCTGGCTGCTTCTGAGCTTTGAACAGAAGAAGCACCTTATGCCTACCCAGGGATGGTTGTGCTATCAGAAGGCTCTTGACTCACATTCCTGGGCAGGCATTTCAGTCTGCCCTGAGCACGCTCTGAGCAGATAAATGCAATTGCCCTGAGCAAAACTACCACCAGCAGTTTCATGTCAGGAGTACAGGAATTGTTTTACCTTTATAGCAGCAGCTTAGAGGTACAATGAGCTGAGTGGAAAACCTTCACAAGATGAAGAGACCATCTGACATCTCTGCAGCATCCATCCCATGGTAAGCAGCCCAGCAAGGGGTGGAGAGGGGAAAGGAAATGCTTTGAGGAGCCCTGAGTTGGCAAAAGAGCTGTTGAGGTGAGGAGGGCTTGGGATGTGGAGGGTGGAGGTGGTCAGGAGATACGGGGGAAGCCATAAAGAAACCACCAAGGCAGGGCCATGCTAGACCCTGGCCGCTCCAGGTGGGGATGTGATGCTTTGTCCTGCTCCAGTACCAGCAAGGAAAAGGGATGGAGCCAAGGGAGTAAATGCAGAGGGTCAATAAAACCCTGGGAAAAGATCTCCAGCAGCTCTGCAGGGTGGTGGATGTCCCTGGAGAGACCCAGAGCAGCGTGCAAGGGGCTCTAACAGCAGAGCCAGCAAAGCCTTGGGAAAAGGGGGATGCTCCTACTCACCCCGCTCGCGACACAGCCGTGGCTCCACACTGTTTCCAAAAGGCAGGCAGCTCCCCGCAGTCCCCATCCCTTTTATACACAGGCCAAATCAGGACTGTCTGGTGGGTTCGTTTGGTTGCGTTTTTTTTTTTTTTTTGGTTTGGTTTGGTTTGGGGTTTTTTTGCACCTTGCTAATGTCAGGAAGGCTAAAAATACTCTAAAGTGCCGCCGAAATTGCTAATATTGCTGCTGCTGCCAAGTAAAGCCTCTGCAGGCCCTGGCACTTCTGTAGCACATAAGGGCTGGGGTGTATTTGTAGGAAGGATAGGGGAGAGATAAGAGTCTTTCCCTTATCAGCAGCCAGGATTTGGCAGGACAGCAGAGGCTGGCTCTGCCCAGCTGGCCCGTGTCCATCCCTGGCTGCCTGCGGGATGGAGCGCAGCCTCTCTCTTTGGGTGTTTCTGCAGGGTTGCTGCTGCTGTGGTTTTCTTCCCCAGGCACCTTTCACTGCGTTCTTATAGTGCTTTGAATGCCACCATTGTGGTTTTGCCCTGGTAGGAGTCTGGGGAAAGCCAAGAGCAGAGTTACCCAGCAAGCTGCTGGGATTGTCCTCTCTCTTTCCCTCTTCTGCTTGGAAAGATCTTGCCATCTTGTGAGATGCTCATAGAGCCATTCACAGCACCTTTGCAATCATCTGTGTTTGCCCCCACCCTACTGCATGGCTGACTGTCCCCCTCTCCTGCAAAATCCCCTGTGCCATCAGTCTGCATCTCCATGGTTGGAAGGGGAAACTTGTCATTGTGGCTCTGCACAGCACAGGCTACTTCGCAGCCCTGGTGTTTGGCTTGGGACTCTGGGAAAATCCCAGTGTACATCAGGATTAAGAACACCTCTTATAGAGGTGACCAAGAATTTGCAACAGGGATGCTGAAATATTGTCCTTTATTATTATTATTATCTGACTATGTTCCACTAAGTGGCATCATATCCCCTGTTTCTGTTCACTCATCTTAACTCAGTCTCCAAATATTGAACATTTTCTTCATCAAATGCACAGGAAATAATAAGGGAGGAAAAATATTTACCAACTGAGTGGAATTGTATTTTTGGAAGAATTTTTCCCAGTTTTTGGCTGAAAGTGGAGAGGGGAAAAAAGGAGAAAACCATTATTTTGGAAAAGAGGAGAAACACTTCATTTTAAACTATCCCCAGATCTTATCCCTCCC
Organism: Actenoides hombroni; assembly: GCA_024336885.1. Lineage (NCBI taxonomy): Eukaryota > Metazoa > Chordata > Aves > Coraciiformes > Alcedinidae > Actenoides > Actenoides hombroni. Next base: position 469,048 of record WUAM01000097.1, on the reverse strand, counting down.
AAGGCTCACTCCCTTTCCCTGGGGTTCAGAACCCACAGCCTCTGGATGCTGCAGGTTCTCCCCAGCTTCCCTCTGGGCGCGGGGTTGGCTCTGTTCTGGATGCAGTGGGCACCACACCCAGCTGCTGGAGAACACAACGTGTCATTTGGGTCCCAGCAATGAGACCTTCCTGATTTGCATAAAATGGTTTCAAAATGAAATTTTCACAGCGAGTGGGTTTTGGCAGCAAAAGGCTGGCAAAGGAAGGTCCTAGGTCTTTGGGGAGAGAGCACGAGATGCCATAGCTCAAAGATGTTTCCAGTTACATGTGGCCTTTAATGGGTCTGCTTTGTAATTAGTGGCCCTTCGCTGGTTTCTACCCAATCCAGAGATCTGCTGAAACACTGCAAAAGTCTCCGTAAGGAATTACACCCCCCTGGGTGATGGAGTTTTGGAGCCAAGGTATGAGTTCAAGCCTCTAGGCAGACATACGGACAACAGTCCGGCCATGGTGGAGCCCAGTGGGATCCTGGTCTGGGAAATCAGTGACATCTCACCTGGGTGCTGGCCACGTCCTTCCACTGGCAAGTGGGAGATTCAGGCCAAAACAGATTCAGCTCACCAATGAGACAACTAAACTGAGGTTGAACTTTGGTCTCTGATAGGCAGCGAGTTGTCACTCTCCTTGCTGCAGGACTCTTTTGCCCGATGATGTCAAATTAAAGCTTTTGAGATTGAAATAGAAGGAAAAAACCCACACCAGACAGACCAAAGGATTCACTGAAAAGTGATGAGTCTATCTGGGTCACCATGGCTGGGCAGCTCTGTTGACCATCGAACAGAGGCAAAGGGGTTTTGCAGGTGAGCTGGGAAGGGAAAGTTGGAAGCAGAGGGATGAGGTGTTGCTGTGATTGCATTTGGGAGCTTTTCTCAGCATGCAGACAGATGGGGAAAATAGCACAAGGTCACTGGCTTGGAGATTCAGCAGCTGGTAGAGGATGATCCAGGTGAGCCTGGAGATGGAGATGGGATCAGAGGTGAGACAGGGGAAGGCATAGAGCCTTCAAGAACAAAGGCAAATCACTTATTTCCTCCTTCCTCAAGCTGAAGGAGTGTGAAGAGAATCAAGATACAGAAAGACGTGACCTGACCAAGGCAAGGAGATAAAAATACTCTTGTAGAGAGGTATTCTTTTTATGTGCAGTGAAGGGAAATTTGCATCAGATGAACTGAGATGAGAGGCTGTGGCAGTGACCCTGTGTGGAGGCAAGGGTCTTGCTGAGCTGGTGGGCAGGAGAGGACATTGTTTTGAAATGTCAGGTGGGAGGGGCATCATGAGAAAACATGTCCACACCAACCAAGACTGCTAGGGACTTGATCCTTGTCATCCACCTATGGCAGGAAGGGCTGGATTCTATATTCAGTTGTAGCTGTAGGTGGGTGTTTGCAGATCAGGCCAAGATAGATAGAGTTGTGCTGTCCCCACCTTGGTTGAGTGGCATGGTGGAGAGCAGCTAAGACTGCCTTGTGATTTGGATGTAGGCACCAGGCCATACCCAGCCCTGAGCCAGTACCACAGAGGAGGGAGAAATATCAGACAGACAAGTATCCCATCTCTAAACTGGGGCCAGTCTCATGCTGTTTGCTTCGTCTCTACAGAGCAACTTGGGAATTGCAAGGCTGGAGTGGAACGCGGTGCCTCCGAGAGGGACCGGCCGTGGGCTCCTGACCAAGGTGTACGGATCGTGGCAGCAGTTCTGCAGCCTTCTCATGCAGAGCGTGGTTGAGAAAGTAATTTTCCTGGTAATCTTTTATTTTACTTGTGAAGCCTTCCAGACTCAGATTGTCTCTTGGCTCAAAAACCGAGAGCTGGGTTTTGGCATTATTTTTTTTTGTTATTTTTTTTGTTTGTTTGTTTTTTATAAAGCACTCAGTGGGAATCCAGAATTTAAGAGACGAGACAGAATTGCTCACTCTTCGGATATTGGCAGTGAGCTGCTTTTCCAGTTTATTTCCCTTGAAAGAGGGGACGAATACAGGGAAATACAGCAAAGGCAGTACTTTAAAATCCTCCAGACAAGCCCCTTCAGCTAAGGTAGGTCTGGGCTGGCTTTTCAAGCCACCAGCCTTCCTAGCTTGCCAGATCCAAAGCCCAGAGTGGGCAGGGGAAGCCACAGCAGGTTTTGAAACCAGCAGTGAGCTGGGTTTGAACAACAGTGTGTGTCTTTCAGGAGAGAACCCCAACTCAAATCAAAGCATCCATGAGGGGCTGGGTTCACTGGGTTCACATCTGCTCAGAAAGCAACACCCTGTTGTTCTTGCACCTAAAACCTCTGATTTACTTGGAGTCTGCAGTTTTCCAGTCTCCAAGGGGCAGCTGCTAGACACTGGTTACCCATCCATCTGCTTGATTCAAGAGTCATTGGCCAGAATGTGCACCCTTTGTGGGTTAGGCCCACCTTGTCATTCTGTTTGCACAACACCTGCTGGGTTGGGATTAGTGTCTAAGTCATGTCTAAGAAGCTTACAGCAATCCCAGCTGGGGAAGGATTTGTGTTCTGGGGTAGCCTTTGAAAGCATGAGATGTAAAAAACAAACAAACAAAAAAAGGGAAAACTTAGAATCATAGAATCATAGAACGGCAGGGGTTGGAAGGGACCTCTGGAGATCATCGAATCCAAGCCCCCCTGCCAGAGCAGGGTCACCCAGGGCAGGCCACACAGGAACAGATCCAGGTGGGTCTGGAAAGTCTCCAGAGA
>WUAM01000097.1:438354-453895 GCA_024336885.1 Actenoides hombroni | reverse complement strand
GCTGGATGGAGCAGGGGGGTGGCACCAGATGATCTCCAGAGGTCCCTTCCAACCCCTACCATGCTGGGATTCTGTGACACTGCTGACAAACTGAAATGGTCCTCTGTTTTTATTCCTGTGCAGAGTGGAAGTTGACTTTCCTGGTCAGAAGGAAATCAAAAGTACAGCCAGAAGTCTGCACTTTTTCCAGGTGCAGGAAGAAATCCAGGAGAGAGCCAGCTCCTCCAGAGGCCAAGGCATATCCCAGACTGCCTTCCTCCAGCCCACTGTCAGGGGACCAGAGCCACGAACGTCTCCCACTTTGATAGGCTCTCTGGGAAGCGTGTCCTGTGCAGTGTCAGCTCATGAGATCATCTGCTTCCCTAAGGTTAGGATGGAACAGCATTTCACCACTGGTGGAAACCTCAAAACAAAGCAAACCCACTGAAGCCATAATTATGTCTTTATTGTCCAGGGCTAAGCCGTGTGCGGCCTGGCAACTTGCCTTTCATTCTGCAGAGACGTTTACATTTATACTGCGTTACCCATTGTGGGTTGGGGTTGGTAGTGCCGTTGTAATTCAGCGAGGGGCATCTCCATTCATTGTGAGGTCCATGTGTATGTAGATCCCATAAACCAGGACTTTGTTGCCTTTTCTCCCAAGCGAGTCCCTCCTGGCCACCACATGGAGTGATGCATAAGGGCTTTGTGTTGCTTGTCAGCAGGAATGCTCCAGCTTGAAACTGAAAAGGGCATGGGTGGGCTGGGTGTGCAAGAGAGATGAGGCAGCAGAGAAGGAGCAGTGCAAAGGTAGTTGCTCTTTAGGCTGGTGAAGAAGTGTGGGGCTGGGATGTGACTTGTGAAAAAGAGATTTTGGGAGTGGAGCAGTCTAGTGAGGCAGGTGGAAAAGCTGGAGGAAGGAAGATGGATTTGCTGAGAAGAAAGCCATCCTGGAGGCAGAACTGAGGCCATATGGTTGAGATGATGGTGATAGCAAAGAGACAGCTATGGGGTGTGAGCGAGGGACAGCTGATGATCAGCCAGATGATTGTGATGCTTGAGGACATCAGAGGAGCCAAGGGCTCAGGTGTGTGGTGGGGAGATGTCATAAATATGCCCAGGTGTGACTAAGAGGAACTCTGATGGAGATGGCTGGAGAGGGGCTGAACTCTTGAGTGAAATGGTGAAAGGCAGAGCAGAAGGAGGGTTGCTTGTTACATGAAGAGGAATGAGTGAGAAGAACTGAGACAAGATGCAGAGAAGATTAGAGGAAGGGTGAGATGAGAAGAGTTTGAAAGAGGCAGTGGTGTTGAAGAGACAGATGTTACAGTGAAGAGAGGTCAGTGAAGACGTTTGAGGCAAAGGCCCTCACAGGAGAGGAGAGAGAGAGGCTGGATGAGAGAGATGAATGTGGAGACTGGAGAAGTGCTGAGGAACAGGCGGGGCTGCTTGTTGCAGGAGGCTAAGGTAAGGGAGAGTGGGAAAAGGAGGGAGCTGGAAAAGGGTCTGTGTTTGACATGGCCAGCATGGGATGGGATACAGGGAGATGGGATGAGTGGAATGCTGCAGAAATGCTGTGGGCATGGTGCCTCCCTACTGTCCTTCCTGTTGAGCTGGAGAGAGCAGTCCTGCATCTTTGGGACAGGAGTTGTCCTTTCTGCTTGGCCTTACAGCAGTTGCTCTCATCCACAGCAGGCCTTCTTACTACACCAGCCCTACTTCTTTCTTCTCCTGAATAGTTCCTCCAAAGCCTGGAGAATGCCAGTGGACTCTTGAATCATTTGGCACTTACCGGTCCAAATCCATCCCTCACCAACCCCTCCAAACCCTATGTGTGTGTAGGACAAGTAAACCCAGGACACTGAGGAAGGAATAGAGTGTTTGGGTTAATGCTTGATGACAGGCAATAGGGAATCAGTTGAATAACTCCTACAGTATTGAGCTTTATGTTGATGGACAAGAAGTGATGAGTTTCTTGAGTGTGTAAGGAGCCCATGGAAGTCCACTGACTTTGCAGGAGTGGCCAAGGACCACCTTTCTGTTGGGGGTTGGCCCTGCCTGAAGGCAAAGTCCAAGATTTGATGAAGCTGATATTATTTGACAGTTATCTTGCTTCTGGTCAGAGGACTGCAAGTTGGTGGTGGTGGTTGGACCACAGAGCAGCAGCAGATGTTGGGCTGAGCCAGACAGGGAGTGCTGAGCAGTTGGCACAGAGGCCTCCACAAGGTTCAACACCATGAAGTGTTGGGCTGTGGACACATGTCTCTCTATGCATTGAATAAACACCATGAATCCAAAGTAAATGTTGAACTAGGCTAAGAATAGCGTGTCAGCCTCAATCCTCAGACACCAGTGGCCGAGGAAAGGAGAACACCACACAAACCACACCAGATAGAGTGGACAAGACCTCTGCTAATAGTCAGACATTACCATGCCATGCCTGCAAAATGTGTTTCTTTCCCACAGACCAGGCTGTCCTCATCCTCTTCCTTGAGAGGGGCCAACAGCAACTGAATTGACTCTATGTGGCAGCAGTGGTCCGTGAAGTCCCTGGGCTCCTCAGTACATCTTGGCCATGCTTTGACACTGTGTCACCAGACAGGGCTTTGTCCAGATGTGTCTCTCTAAGGGAGATCTTGGTGTGTGGGTGTGGAATGAGATGCAGTGCACTGCAGTTCATCCTCCAATGGAGTTTGTTAGAAGGATGACCTAGGGTATACCCTAAAGGACACTTGGGACGTAGCACTTGTCCTGTAAGGTAGACAGACAGAATGACAAGAGTAGGGAAAAGCCCACCATGGAAAGATGCTGAGATGAAGCTGCTAGGATGAAGCAGTAATGGGAAGCTTGTTGGGTCCAAACCATGCATGGGCTGATGATAAGTTATATTTAGACACCATGAGACTGGTTTACACACTAGGCTGGGACTCAGAAGCTCTGCAGAAGTTTCCTCATGCAAACCTGTATAAATCATTTCACCTTGTGTCACCTCAGTAGAACAGGGACATTACTTCTTCCTTCAGCAAGATCGTTAGCATTTCGAAATGTATGTGCCCTGCTGTGCACAACTGGTGGTGCTTTTTTAAAGGAAGATGTTGCTGCAGGAAAAGAGCAGGATGATTTGGAGCTGGGCAGCATAATATCTAGCCATCCTGATTTCCAGCTTCCTCAGCCACGAAGTGATGATAGACATGGAAAGCAACAAACGACTTGATGCAACTGAAAGGTGACCGAGCTAAATCAAATGAAAGGAAATTTAGGCATTGGAGTGTATTGCTTTAGGATGTACCTGAGCTGAGGACAATACATAGAAACATGAGTATGAAAACACCCACTGCAAAATATTCAAAATGAGCCAGTTTGAAGAAAAAGCCAGGGAGAGGTTCTCTGCAGAAAACATCCAGATCCTCCTGGAGGCCTCTCCACCCAGTCCTAGAGGGAAGATAACAGATGAAATGGCCTGACTCCTCCAGGCAATCCTGTGCCATCTAATCAGCAAACACCCTTCCCATCCCCAACTCTGCCTGTCTCGGTGTGGCTGGGAGGCTTCTCTGGCGAGGTAAAATGCTTTACGCAACACAAACGTGTTCTGTCACATTAAGGGTAGAGCATTTCCAAGCATCTTGGCTCTTCCACATTTAGGGAAAAGATAAATTAGCATCCCGAGTTGCCATGGTAAATAATGCAGCAGCGCCCCTGCTTAATGCCACTCTGCAAATACTTAAATATTGAATGACTGTAATTTTGCTTTAGAGTCTGGAAAAAATAGATTCTGAGACCAACTGAACAGTAGCTGATGAAAGTAATTTTGCAGCGGTCTCATAAGCACCCCCTAACCCAGCCAGGCAGGCAGATGCCAGAAAAATAAGAAACCTTATAGGAGTTTTTTTGTTGTTTTTTTTTTAAAGTATCTTAAACCAGAAATTGGATTGTAGATGTGCTATCAATGCACTTACTGGGGATGTGGGTTTGCTCGTGATTCATGGCAGGAATGCCTTCAGTGTTCATCTCCGTTATTTATTAAGTATTGACAGTGAGTTTAGAGCAACACATGGCAGAGGAGAAGTCCCAGTTCTTGACGCAGTGGTTTAAATAACTCTTAGGAACAATGCTGCTTCAGGGGAGTTGTTGAATGTGGCGAACAGCTTCGCGAAAAACATCTCCTCCAGAACCCCCTTCCCTTTCCTGATGATTTCTCCCTGACTACTCCTCCATTCTCCTTCCTCAGCAGCCTCAGCAGAAACGCTGTGGTGTCTGGAGAGCGTAAATTACCCTCTGTCATGGGGATCGAATGTTAACTTCACACCTCCGTAACTTAGCACTTGCCTGGTGTGCAATCAGTCCATGCTTGGCCAGGCTTCTCAGGGGTTGAAAGCTTCATGCCTCAATTGCAATGGAGAAGGGGCACAGCTCTAGCAGACCTTGCTGAGCAAGGAGTCAGGGTCTGTTCTCTGCTCTGCCACTGCTGTTCTGCTTTTCCTGGGTTGATACCTCCTTGTACCATCTCTTTGGGCAAGGAAGCTATGTATGGGGTGAGTATCCCACATCCAGAGATTCTGTTCCTCCCTGGGTTTGCTCCCTCCCACCGTGGTACGTGGGGTAACAACAGATTGAGGTGACACTGCAGCTGCCCCACAGTGGCTCTGGTGAGCTTCTCAAAACAGAGGTAAATAGACTTTAAAGATAAAAAGCTTCAAAGTGTTCCACTAAAACTCAGCTGAGATCAAACAGTAGATGAAATGGGCAGCCAGAAGTGGTAGATTCTGAATTATACAAGTATTGATGGAAAAGCTTCATAGAATCTTCTGCCTACCCATTGAATAAGACTCAGAAGTGTTTAGTTTGGGGCACTGAAGAGATATATTTGGAATATATTCCATGTCTTGTCATGTTGCTGAAATCAGTGTCTCACAACAGGAGAAAGGAGAAGCAGGTGTTGGATTTTTGTGTCCTGCCTCTGGGGTTCTGAGAAGGGTGGAAGAGTGTGATGAGCAAGGGGTGTAGGCATAGATGATTTCATTTTTTCCTTTTTTTTTTTTATAAAAACAGAAGCAATTGAATGATTCATGGAAAAAAAAAATAAAGTAATTGAAATGTTGTGCACAAGATCACAAAAAGCAAACAAGCAAAAAAACCAAACCAACCACCCAGAAAAAAACTGTATCTTCTCTGTATCCTGGTGTTGATAAAAGATGTCAGATTTTTTCCCTCGACAAAACACCAGTGGTAGGTCTTGGAAGAGCACGTCGAGACACCAGTTTCTCCAGGAGATTTCCCATTCATTCACAGGCTTGGAAAACCTGGCGTGCTTCAACCACTGGGCAGGCTTGTACTGTCAAGTTTTCATGCATCCCTGTGGTTTTGGTGGCTGAGAGAGCTGGAAATCAGGATGGCTAGATATTCTTCTGCCCAGCTCCAAATCATCCTGCCCTTTTCCTGCAGCAATTTCTTCCTTTAAAGAAGCACCACCTCCAATCAGAGACAACAACCCTCTTAAGGGCTTCAGAGCTGTCTGGAGACAAATCAGAGATGAGGACCTTGGTGCTGGGCTGGAGTACTTTCATGCAGGAGAAGAACTCATCTCTAAAACTCAGGTGAAGTCTTGGACAGCAATAAGAGAATAAACATCTGTTTTTCAGGGCATTTTGCTGAATAGGTTTCCATTCAGGTTTCCATCGGGTTTCCACCCCGATGCTGGGCAGCCCTGAATCCTTACCCTCTGCAGATCTCACCACTTTGGAAATCTGTAGCTTTACCATTCCTTTTCTCTCCTCTCTCAGCCTCTGTCACCACTGGCAATATATTTTATCTCTTGGCCTTCATGATGATGTTCATGTCCTACGAAGAGGGGTTTCTCTTCCTTAAAAGGGGCTGATAAGGAAGATGGGGATAGACCACAGGCCTGTAGATGACAGGACAAGGAGTGATGGTTTAAAACTAAAACAAGGTAGATTCAAACTCTATAAAAGGAAGAAATTTTTTATGATGATGGTGGTGAAACACTGGCACAGGTTCCCCAGAGAGGTGGTCGATGTCCCATCCCTTGAGACATTTCAGGTCAGGTTGGATGGGTCTTTGAGCAACCTGCTCTAGTTGCAGATGTCCCTGCTTACTGCAGCAGGGTGGACTAGATGACATTAAAGGTCTCTTCCAAACCATGCCATGATTTTTCAGAGTAGCAGAGACTGTTCTCTTGTTTGTGGGTTCCACACAAAATGTTTCTGAGAAGATTTCTCAAGTTGGCAAGGCCTTTTCTTCTCCTCGAGCCTTTGTCCCACTTATCCTGGTTGCTTCAAAGCCATCCTTGCAAGACTCGATCTGTGAACAAGAGAAGGCTGTTAGGGCTGCTGATAGCAACCCAGCAACCCCCAGTTACAGGGGACATTTGCTAAGGAGATGGTTTTTAAGGCAGGTTTTCATTATGGGGAAAGTGTGTATCCAAGCTGTCCTGCAGGGTGGCGTGGTGCCTGTATTTACAACGCTGGCAGCTTTCAATAGCAATCTATTTTTAATGAAACCAAGCTGGAATGTGGTGCCTAAACCCTTGATTTAAGGCAGATTTCTAAAGGGAAGATTTACGCAAATTTGCTTGATTGGAAATTAATTACTGCAACAGTCAAGTTCAGCTCAAATAATCTTGCAGAGACAGCCACAGGAGTCAGATAATTCACGTCGGAGAGAAGACATCAATTTACATTCCTTACATTTCCATTTGGAAGGTTTCTTAGTTCTGGAGCGAGCAGGAGGCATCATGAGGAAAGCAGAAGGCTAGGAGGACTCAGAGCAGATGGAGTTGTTCCCCAAAACCCTCCCAAGAGAGGCTTCCTGCCTGAGTTATGGCAAACCCAGGTTCAGAAGCGAGGTGAAATCCTCCAGACCCACTTGGCATTGCCAGCTCTGCCAGATGCTCCTGTGAGGTCAAAAGGATGCTTGGGAGCCCAGGTGTGAGAGGATAAAACACGTGTCGGTCTTGGTGAGTGAGGGACTCTGATTTGCAAGTGTGTGGTTTTTTGCCTTCTTATTTTGCTGTGAGGAGCCCTTACCAGGTTTACCCCTGAAGTGGATGGGTGCTGTGGGCTTTGTTGGGCTCTAGTTCCACGTGCGTTTCACAGATTCTCTCCTGTTTCCTGAGGCATTAGCCATATTTTGGGAATGGGAGAGGAACTGAGCCAGCTCCAGGGCTCAACAGATAATGAGGATATGCAATGTTTAAAGTCACCCTGTGTTACAGTGTTCTCCTTAGTCACGTCAATCGATTATTTCCCATTTAATCGCACTCCAGTCCTTAAATTATAATGGGAAACCATCAGTCTGGTGTGCACACAGCGAGGTAAGTCCCGAGTATTTCATTTATTTAGGGCAGGATTGAGATGTGGGGCTCGCTCTCTCTCTCCTCCATCTGTGGGTTGCACGATGAGCTTGATGCCATGCTCCCATCTCCTCACCATGACTGGGGGCCCCTTGCTCTTACTGAGTTGTGTAACCCTGCCATCAGCTCTGGGATGGGTTTACTTGCCAGCAAGCATCTTCAGAAAGCTTGATGGACACGTTATCTAAGCCCTGATAACCAGGATAACCCCTGGTTTGGATTTTCCTGAGGGTCAAAATCTGCCCCTGTTTGCAAGGTCTGAATTTGGGCATCATTGTGTCTGTACCCGAGGCAGCAGGGAGCAAAGAGTGGGGAGAAGAGGATCAGGTTGGGAAACCCAGCAATGCCTTGGCAAGGTGCCTGCCCTTGGCCTGTCTCTCACAGTTGGGAGTGATTAACGAGATGAAGTTCTCCTCCTTCCCCCGCCGTGTCCCGCTGGGCTGTCCAGCTTGGTGGAGACTGTGGTCTGGGTTTCTCTTGTTCTCACAGCTGAAATGCAGCTCCAGTGACAAAGAAGGAGGCCTGAGCTAGATTACTTCTGCTGTTTTCAGCAGCGTCTGTACCTCCTCAGCCTCTCCTCGTGCTCCAAGTCCATTTTCCCCGCCTTCGTCACTCTGTTGCACTTCAGGAAACAGACCCAAGACAGGAAGGATGCTCTGAATCTCTGGACTGCTGAAGGCTACGTTTTTCTTTGAAGCAGGCTTGTTTTTCCAGCCTTTTCCAGTTTGCTGTTGATCTGTGTGACATCTCTTCTCCCCCACCAAATGCACTTCAGGAATTTCTCTGATCCTTTCCTTAGCCAGAGGGGAAAGCAGGATACGTCATCCCTTCCTCTTCCAGAGCTCAAAAAATGAAAAGACTTCTAACTGAGCTGTTGCACCCTTGAGCTGGAGATGACATCTCATGGATGGGTATTGAGGTTCCCCCTATCTGCCCACTGTTATCAAGAACTTCACAATCATTGTGGTTGCAGACCATAGGCTGGGAGTTGCTGAAACACCTGCCACCTCTTCGAGGGGTTTCTCTGAGGAAGATCTGCTGGGTTTGATCCCAGACACCCATCTTTCTAAAATGGTTATCATCCCAAGGAGATCCAGGTCTACCCTAGCACAATGTTATTAATACATTAAAAAAGCAGCTGTTTGTAAATAAGGACATAAAAATGGTCATTTGCCCTGGACTACAACGTCAGCTCACCCATTCTCTGCCAGTAGACAATAATGAAAATAAAGGAAGGTTGTAGAGGTAGTTCCCCTGATAGTCTCCCAGCTCCTAACAATTTGTTTAGGGTCTTCCTGGACCTCAGTGCTCTTTATCACTCTCTACAACTACCTGAAAGGACATTGTAGAGAGGTTGGTGCTGGTCTCTTCTCACAGGTGATTAACGATAGAAGAAGAGGGAATGGATTCAAGCTGCGACAGGGGAGGTTTAGACTGGACATTAGGGAAAAACTTTACACAGAAAGAGCAGTCAGACACTGGAACAAGCTGCCCAGGGAGGTGGTTGAGTCACCATCCCTGGATGTGTTTAAGGGTCATTTAGTTGTGGTTTTGAGGGACATGGTTTCAGGGTGAACTTTGTAGCGTAGGGTTAATGGTTGGACTCGATGATCCCAAGGGTCTTTTCCAACCTGAATGATTCTATGTTTAATATCCTGACATGCATTTTTCTTCCCTGAATTTCTCCTGTCGCATTATGACCACGTGTAAAACGCAGGCACTATTCAGTTAGAGATGCAGATTCTGCCCCTACCTCTGCCACAGGTTTCCTCAGCGACGCCGGCCGGCAAAGTCAGCCAAAACTGCCCACGGATTCTTGCCTCCAGTGAACACAGCTTGGGATGCTGAGGTCTAATCTGCCATGGTGCTGAGCAGCCAAAAGGATCCAGACTTTTCTGGAAGATAATGTGGCATTTAATCAGAGCTAGCTCTCCTCTGGTTTCTTAGAACGGAGAAGTGGCTTTGAAACACATCGGGGGGCAAACAGATGGAGCACACCATGGAGCACAAACCGCATTTCCTAAGGAGATCTGGCTAAGAACAAATAATGGCAATATTAGCAATGATGAGCAGACATTGTTGTTATTTTGTTTTCCTACCATAGGAGGCTATGTGTACGACGAATAACAGAGAACATTAAATCTGCTCCGAGAAAGTGACTGACAGCATCCTTTTAAGCTAATTAAAGTAATTCTGGGTAGCTTGTTCTTGCTTGAAATTAGACAGGGTAATTTTCCTGATATTTAGGTCACTCTCGGTGCATATACTGTATTTAGCAACGCAGGCTTCTTGACTAATGTGGCTGTCTTTCCCTGCACTCATGAATATCTACAGATTTTCCTTTGTAGATAAATTTACCCCTGAACAAAAGATGGAAGATGAAATCTTGAGGATTGCTTCTGGTTGTTCTAATAATGAATGCACCACCCTCCTTTGAGCTTGAGGAAAGGAAGGATGACCTATATTTTGTATGGGAGATCATGAATATTTTTACACCGATACAAAAGTTGTGTTTTCTCTTTTGTTGTTCACCATGCTCTAATCAGCTCAACATTAATGGGAATTAAGTGTCCTAGTTAGCTGGAGTAGGTGCCCATTATAATGCTATTAGTGCATTTGATGTTTCTGAGCTTAGGCAGGAGAAGGCACCCTGGAGTGATTCCCTCCTTGTTGAGGTGTCCAAAATTTCATATGCAAGTGGACTTCCATGCAGGCACCACAGACTTTCCTGTGGCTTTGTCTTCTCATTCAAGGAGCAGTACTAGCTCTGGAAAACTGGAAGGTGATAGGAGAAGGCTTTCAACAGGCTTTACATCAAAGTTTTGAGGAGAAGTGGAAGGATTGACTTGGTATCTGGGAGAGGTTGCAGCAAGGATGAAAAGCAAACAGTCCCTGACCTGGCATGAAAAAAAGCACTTACTACACCTCAGAAAATCTTGTTTAGCCCCAAACAAAGGGTCAGGGACAAAAGGATGTCAAAACTTGGTCATCCCAAGGTCCAGCTAGCACAGTATCCTGTGTGCAAGAGGCAAGGAGGGGATGTTTAGATGACCTGTGAAAGAAAGATGACAAGTATTGTGACCAGTCCCCTGCTGCACCCTGCAAGCTTGCAGCAATCAGCTGGTTAGAGCTCCCAGATGAGGGATGACAGCTGAAGGAACATCAGATTTTGTTGCCAGCATTAGTTATCCTCCATCAATTTGGTAACCTCCACTGGAGCCTGTTGATAATTTTGTCCTCCTTGGTATCTGAGACACTGAGTTCCACTGGATCGCAGCACACTATGTGAAAACAGTACTCACTTTGTCCAGTCCTGCACCTTCAGCCTCTTGGAATTAAAATAAACCATCATCTGCCCACTTTGCCATGGATTTACATCTTGGGTGTATGGCTCCTGGTCACAGTTTGTCATCTGAGGAGGTTTACTGATCTCCTGTAACACTACTAGGGTGACCTTCATAGAATCAAAGAATGCCCTGGCTTGGAAGGGACCTCCAAAGGTCATCTAATCCAACCCCCCCAAAAATGCTTCTTCTAGAAGGGTCTTGGTACTTCTTTTATTGTTGTTCTCATGGTCCCAGAAATGAGTACATCTCTATGAGTTTTCCCTTTGTGTGTTAGATGATACAAGTTTGCAGTTAAGGACTGCAGTGTGGTACTGATTCCTACATCCTTTGCAGCTCTGGTGGTGAACCTGCTCTGTTGATCCTGATCTACGTTCTCACTTACGTGTAAGTGAGAAGCAGATCAATTCCATGAGATGTAGATTTCTGACAATTGGAATGACTTTTTTTTTCCCATTAAAAAAAAAAATAATTTTTAACTAAAAAACAAAATAATCTTAAGTTTTGGAAACATCACTGAAAGTTGTACCTTTGTGAGCCTTCTGCATCATTCAGCTGCAAGAGTTCATGGCTTTTCCTGTCCCATTCCAGGTCCCCTCAGAGTGCGCAATGAGTTGCTGTGGTACATCAGGAAATCTTTTGTCCAGCTGAAGACCTTTCAATGAGAAGTAAGCAAAAAAAAAAAAAAGTCAATTTATTTTGTCCATTTTTATTATTCATATTACTGTGGAAACTTGAAAGTAGCAGTTGTGGACCCAGCTAGAGCTCTGTTAAGTGCTGTGTGTAGGATGGAAAGACAGTCCCTGTCCCAAATTGCTTACAATTGATGTGCAAGACAAGGGAAACTAGAATGGTTTTCCAGGAAGTTTTGTGACCGCTATCACTGATAATGAGGCTGGCACCTTTGTTGGTGGATGTGGTGGGTTCTTTAATTTATAGGGCTTGTATGGCCTGGGAAACACAAAGATGACATTTAGGACTAAAACCAACTTCTCTCTTCTGCTGTCACATTGCTCCCTTGGGTTAAAATCCTCTTGGGTTGTAATCATCACATCACTGTGTCACCAAGGCAACCTCCAGGCACACGTAGCTTTAGCTTTGCCTTTTGGCTCTGCAATGCTTCATAAATCTGCCTTCCATCTACTTCCATAGGAGGGTCTGCTTTTCCAGGGAGAAGCCTTCAGAGAAGGCAATTTTCCACACCCGGATGGGAAGTCCTGAAATGATAGAAGAACCATTTAACTCTGTCCTGACCTGTTGAAGTTCTCCAAGCTTTAATTACTCAGTGAAACAGAAACGGCCAGAGAGTGTCAGAACCAGTGACCAGCCTTGCTCCAGATCTTGCATTTGACATTAATCTTTTCCAGCTGTTTCAAAGACAGACGTAAGAAACGCGGCGCTTGATAAATTGTGCCATTTTCCCACAGGGGACGTTTCATCCTAATGGGTTGTTGGTAGCTCTGCAGTATGAGAATTGATGTCCTTTTTCAGACCAACCTAACGTAGCTGAAGATGCTCCCATAGCCAGATAAATGCCATTTTTTGGTGCAATCTTTCTAACCCCAGAGCTTGCCTAACAGCTCTTGCTGATGAGTTCCACAGCTTAATTATGTGTTGTAATCTCACATTTTAAATTGATGAGGTGCTCTATTTGCCTTTTAACTGAGCTGGGTGGGTTGGATTGTTTGGGGTTTTTTTTTCTAGATATGATGAAAACAGTGAAGTAAGGGATTCCCAGCCTGCTCTCTCAGAACCATCCATCATTTTAGGTCCTTCTTTCATGCCACCTCTTCTTCTTCTCTGCTCAACAAGCTGTGGATGCTGAAAGGGAGGGGAAAACCTTTCTCTGACTTCTGATCTGAAATCCTTTTCAAATGCGGGCAGAAAAATCCACCTTTCTCATTAGTGACGTGAAGGCTGAGAAGAGCTTAGAGAAAATATCTGATGTGTGCTTCGGGAGAAGGGCTCCAGGAGGAGAGCAGTTTCACAGGGGTATGTCATGTTCCACAGAGGAAGATAAAACCTTGTCTTGCAGCTTTTTCCTTTCAAAGAGGGAGGGGAGAAAGGGATGATACATTCAGACTTCATTGTCTCATTTTATTTTGACTTCTGGGCTGAATTGAGTCAAAACAGGATGAAGCAAAATGTTGTGATATTAAAATCTTTTTTTTTTTTTTTTTTTAAAGTCCTCATGAGATTAAAAAAATAAATAAATCCATGGCATATTTCAAACTTTCAGCTTGGAATTTATATTTTTTTATAGAGATTTGAAATTTTTTGGAGGAATAAAAATCTCTTTTGCCCAAGAAGCCCAGACTAAACCCTCCAAATGTCCCAGTTGGGAGATTGGATTAATTATATTGTGGCTAAGAAAACTTAGTGGGGCTCTTTATTTCCTGTTGGGGTTACAGATTCCCCCTTTTAGCTCTGAATAAGCCACTTGAAAATAAATCTTATCAGGGTTTTTAACATCACAGTTCTGAGAGCTTCATTACCACTTTCTGAGGTGTTTACTGCCTGCACTGGGACTAAAGTGCCCAAAGAGAGGGGAGCAGAGGCCAGGGAAAACATCTGTATGAGAACAGTTTTGGAGTGTACCAGATATTCTCATTCACTGTTCCTTATCTGTTCTAAGCTGGCAACTCTTTCCTGAAACCATACCCCCCGACATCCTTCCAATCCCCTTACAACCCACTGGGCATGACAGAAGGTTAGGATCATAGTATCACAGAATGGTTTGGGTTGGAAGGGACCTTAAAGATCATGCAGCTCCAACCCCCCTGCCATGGGCAGGGACACCTCCCACTAGAGCAGGTTGCTCAGAGCTCCATCCAACCTGGTCTTGACACTTCCAGGGATGGGGCATCCACAGCTTCACTGGACAACCTGCCCTGGTGTGTATAATTTGTTTATTCACAGAGATTTGAGATGCTGGGAGATGTATTTCACCCTGCAGTCATAATGAGGTCTGC
Source organism: Actenoides hombroni (assembly GCA_024336885.1). NCBI lineage: Eukaryota > Metazoa > Chordata > Aves > Coraciiformes > Alcedinidae > Actenoides > Actenoides hombroni. The sequence goes on along the minus strand of WUAM01000097.1, from coordinate 440,231 downwards.
GACACAAATCTCTTTGCTTTAGATGAATAGATTTTTTAGGTTTTGGGGACTTTGTTGACATCCTTCTGTGATTCCCGCAGGCATCACAACTTCCAGTTCAAAAAATTGCAAACTATTCTTTCTTCTAGAGCTGCAGGACCTTGTCTGCACTAATGTCTTAGGAATATGTGTCCTGCCGCTCCCCAGATTGTTTGTAGACCAAAGGGGAAGTTACACTGAAGTCATAAGATGGGCATGTACAAGATCATCCCTGCAGCTCACGCTACAGAAGGAGCAGATAAGCTCTAAATACTACCAATTTTTTTACAGCGATGGGTTTTTCATAGTGGAAAAATGTTCTTGGGCAGAGAGATGACCTGTAAAGTTGGAGAGCAAAGGGAAATCCAACTGCTCTCCTGCCATGACGTGGCCCGCTCTTTCCTGCTCTCCATGGAGGGATGCCACGGCCAAGCCATGTCTGAGAGAGCATCTTGATCCCGCTCCTGCCTGCCAAGGCCAAGCCAAAACACAAGCTTGTCTTTGAGGTGGCGGATCTCATCTGCCAGGGCTGGTGATGTGAGACCTGACTTTGTGGTCAAGGCCTTCCAATCGGGGCATATTTCTTCTGAACGATTTAATGCAAACCAGAGCTGAAGGACAGGTCCGTGCTCCACCGTGCCTTGGGCTGAGCGATGCATCTTGCTAGCAGATGAGAGCTGCTGGGGGCTGGTTCCTCCTGCTGAAGGGTCATTTAATTTGAAACTTGTTGCTCTGTCAGGGCCTAAAGCCACCAATCCCCTGGGCATGGTGAGACCCATCTGTTTACTGAGCTCTGCATGACCAGGGCATGACAAGGAACTTGGCTGGGTTGGACTGAGGAGGCTGTTTTGAATCTTGCCTCTTTCTTGTGGGATTGCATCGGGGCAGAAGTGAATCCAGAGATGGTCTTTGATGCTTCCACTTTCTGGCAGCGTGCTGTGAATGTGGACGGGTGGTTCCTGCGCTGCGAATGTGCTGAGGGCATGGGCAGTGGGCACGGTGACACTAAAATAAATTAAATATTTCTCAGGAATGGGGTGGGGACATCAACAAAACCTCTGCCTTATGCAATTGCCGCTAGCATTACAGCAGATTTAAAGCAGCTGCTCTTGGCTTTCCCTCTTTGCTTTCATAAACCAGTTGTTTGTTTGCTAGATCCAAGTGGACAAGGTGGTGGGGGAGGGAAGAGGGCACATGTGGGTGGGAAGCACAGAGACGGTCAAGTGAGAAGACTGTGCCCAAATCTGCCATCTTTGGCAGAAGAGAGCTGGACAACTTGAAGCTTGGCCAACCTGACGTGATCAGCGGTGCTCTTGTCATCTGAGGCAAGACACATGAGCTTAGGAGGTCCATGGAGGGCCATAAACAGGGAGTGGTATGGCTCAGCCACAAGGATGTTCCTGGAAACACCAACTGGAGAGGAGAAAGATGTTGCCAGTGGGGCCAGACAAGAGGCAGCCCCTAGCAGCTGAGATGCAGGATGAGAAGGTTTGAAGCAAAGCCTTTGTTTCTTCAAGCAAACAGATCACAGCATGGTAGGGGTTGGAAGGGACCTCTGAAGATCATCTGGTGCCACTCCCCAGCTCCATCCAGCAGGGGCACCCAGAGCAGGGGGCCCAGCATTGCAGTGTCCAGGGGGGTTTGGAATCTGTCCAGAGGAGGAAACTCCACAACCTCTCTGGGCAGCCTGGCACAGGCTCTCACATCCTCACAACAAAGAACTTTCTCATCCTGATCAAGATGGAACCTCCTGGCTTCCAGTTGGTGCCCCTTGTCCTGTGGCTGGGCACCACTGAGCAGAGTCTGTCCCCATCCTCTTGCCCCCTGGGGCCCTTTAGCTCTTGCTCAGCATTGCTCAG
>WUAM01000097.1:411454-427476 GCA_024336885.1 Actenoides hombroni | reverse complement strand
CAGCCTGAGAGGGGAGCTGAGCAATGCTGAGCAAGAGCTAAAGGGCCCCAGGGGGCAAGAGGATGGGGACAGACTCTTGTCACTGGTGCCCAGCCACAGGACAAGGGGCACCAAGTGGCACCAACTGGAACCCAGGAGGTTCCATCTGAGCAGGATGAGAGAGTTCTTTGTTGTGAGGGTGTCAGAGCCTGTCCCAGGCTGTCCAGGTTGGACATCTCTGGAGAGATTCCAAACCTGCCTTGAAAATGTGATGCTGGGCCCCCTGCTCTGGGTGACTCTGCTGGAGTAGGGGGATGGCACCAGATGATCTCCAGAGGTCCCTTCTAACCCCTACCATGCTGGGATTCTGTGATCATGTGTGACTGTGCATGTTATCCCCATCCCACTCCTCCCTGGTGTAACCTTTTACCACTTTCTCCAATTCCAGCCAAACCTGACCAAGCCACAAAACAAGTGATTTTCCACAAGTTTCATGTAAACAGACAGCTGAGCAGAGGTGAGATACCTCAAAAATCTCCTTGCCTCCCATGGCATGCCCACGTGGACAGCAACACACAGCCTCCAGACCTATAGGAAAGCAGATCTCTGTGTTCAGTTATTGACACCACCATTTGTTTTTCAGCCAGGTTTTACAGGAGAAGGGTTGAGGATGCCATATTCTTCTCTGGATGTAGGTGCTCACACGAGAGCAGCTCAGGCACTCAGTTACTGAGACATGTGTGATGGTATCATCCCGCCTTCTCGAGACACTGCATGTCTTCATTAGAGTCTCTTGAGTGAAAGATGCTCCATCTTCCATATTAATAACATCTCTGGGAAGTTATTGACGTTATTATAAAAAATGTCAAGAGAGATCCCAATTAGTGACTGTAAATGAGACCAGACAGAGGAAATCCCTCTTGATGGGTGACCTAATCTCTGACTTGAGTCCAACCACACTACTGCAAAACGCTGGCACCAGTTGTGATGTATAGCATAACCTAGCTGTCAGGGACAACATGTTTGAGAGCTGAGGTAATTTCCATGCTGGGTGGAAACTATTTTCACAGTGGAATTCTTGCATTTCATTAATTACGAGATATTTTGCAAAGCAAGTGGGTTGGAGGAGATCCCTTCCTTGCTCCTGGGTGGTGTGCTGGAGATGTACAGTCACAGAATCACAGTTTCCTCTATTGGAAAAGACCTTTAAGATCATCTAGTCCAATCATTAACACTGACAAGACCTTGACTAAACCACATCCCTCAGGACTTGATTTTCAATGATTCTTAAATATCCCCAGGGATGGGGATTCAACCATTTCCCTGGGCAAGTCGTTCCAGTGCCTGACAACCCAGTTCAGTAAAGAAACTCTTCCTTGTATCCAATCTAAACTTCCCTTGATGCAACCTGAGGCCATTTCCTCTTGTTCTATCTTGTTAGTGATACCTTAGTTATCACTGTACTCACCACCAGTGAGGCCACACCTTGAGTACTGTGTCCAGTTTGAGGCACCTCAATACAAGCGAGATATTGAGGTGCTGGAGAGAGTGCAGAGGAGACAATGAAGCTGGTGAAGGGCCTGGAGAATAAATAAATGTGAAGAGCAATTAAGGAGCTGGGACTGTTTAGTCTGAGGAAGAGGAGGCTGAGGGGAAATCTCATCACTCTCTACAACTACCCGAAAGGACATTGTAGAGAGGTTGGTGCTGGTCTCTTCTCACAGGTGATTAGGAATAGAACAAGAGGGAATGGATTCAAGCTGCAACAGGGGAGGTTTAGACTGGACATTAGGGAAAAATTTTTCACAGAACAAGTAGTCAGATGCTGGAATAGGCTGCCCAGGGAGGTGGTTGAGTCACCAGCCCTGAATGTGTTTCAGGGCCCTTCAGATGTGGTTTTGAGGGACATGGTTTCGGGGTGAACTTTGTAGTGTAGGGTTAACGGTTGGACTTTATGATCCCAAGGGTCTTTTCCAACCTGAATGATACTGTGATACTCATCCTGGTCTCTCTGAACCTGGGGATGCCACTTTCCTGCCCCTGTCTCCAAGTGAATCAAGCTTGCCCATCAGGCTGCTCACCATCACCTGTGCAACTTCCATCCCACCCCACTACCTTGTCCCACCCCAGCACCTGCTGTGTTTTCAAACCCCAGGAAGACTCCAGGAAGCACCAATTAAATGATCACATCTGCTGCATCAATGGACCACCAAGCTGAGCATCTCCAACTGCTCCATATTGACACATCCCCCTGCCTGGAAGAGAATTCCTGCCTGGCACCCTAAATACTTGAATATTAAGTTACCCAGGCAGGTCAAGCTTGGGGTGTTGGACCACTGGACTTTAACTAAATCAGCTGAGGAGCTTCCCCCATGACAAAGTGTAAACGAGCTTATAGGAAATAGCTGAGGGTAAAGGCTAGGGTGGGCGGGGAGGTTGTCTTCCTCCCCACCCTTATTAGAGGACCTGGCCTCCTTATTGTGTGCCTTCTTCTTTCTTCCAGTGGTGGAGAGAGGCTGGTTGTCCAGAGCTTGTGGTAGGGCTGATGAATGGGGTAACTCCTCTGGGAGTCAGCAGAAAGGGAAGAGTGGGAGGGGGCTGTGTCCTCCATCCCCTGAGCTCTGGGAAGATGGAAACTGAGTTGATGGAGGTCCTGAATGATGAAAATGAGATTTCTGTCCAGCAAGGTAAGTTGTGACTTTTATCTTCTACTCCTTTCTTGTCTTTCTGTGGCTGTTTGAAGTGATGAGGGACAAGGTTGAAGCGATGCAGTGAGTTCTTTGAGTTTGTGTGGTTCTGGTAGAGAAAGTGAAGTGGAAAGCATTGAAGGGCTTGGTTAAAAGGCAGCTGGTTTCTGATTTTATTTTATTTTTTTTAGAGATTTGGGGTTGATTGTTTAGGATTTTTTTTTTTTAGTCTCTTCTTGAGGAGTCCTGTCTGTCTGGTGTCCTTTTACTGAGAAAAGCAATGCTCAGGGGTGATGATTGTAGAGAGCTCATTGTAAAGGGAGGAGGGTGAATGAGCGAAGCTGTGGGATGATGTGAAATAGTCAAAAGGGCAGAGGTGAGAAATAACTTTTTTTTTCTTCCTCTTGAATAGAGAGGTTGATGTAGGGGTTGGTATAATTTTAAAGGTCTTCCAATGTTAAGTTGGTATTAAAAAGAGCACCCTACTCTATTATGTGTCCTATAACTGACTTGTAATTTTAGCTGATTGGTGGAGAGACTACATTGCAGCCTGGGTTGTGGGGAAGCCAAGGTGATGAAAGGCTGTGTCTCTCCTCCCTGAAGCAGTTGCATCTTTAACTGTGCCCTGCAAGAGGAAAGGAAGCTACTGTAAATAGCTCCTGGGAAGAAATTTCCCTGCTGTTGTTCAGAGGAACAGCCAGAAAATTCTTTGTGCCTCCTGCAGTAGCATGAGGTTGTGAACTGGGTGATGTATGAGTTATCTGAGCTAACTCAGCAAGATTTGGGTCCCCAGGAGAAGCTGTGTGTATGGGTAGGAGACCAGGCAGTGACAGTGCCTAGAGATCTAACCTATTTCCTAGTGAGAGCCTGGGCTGGAAAGGGATGAAAGAAACAGAGTGTAAAAGGAGATGTGAGCCCCTTGTCACCAGGGATGAGGCCACAACCTGTGTAATGCTGCACTGAGTGACCTGGCACAGCTGCCGCTGGAGATGGTGTGAGAGATGAAGCAGCTATGGGGACAGATTTCATGTAATGATTATTCCCCCATCCACTTATGACAACAGCCTTTGGGCTGTGCCTGTTACCTCTGGCTGAAGAACCACTTTTAAAGGAATACTGGTCATGGGGCAATGAGGAGACTTGTTGTTCTAAGTTTGAGTTCTTTTCCTTTACTTTGTTTCTTCTGGATAGATCTTGGTGGACCAGGTTGTTCCTGAAGGGAAAGAATGAGAGAACTAGTATGTAGCAAACATGAAGATGCTTGAATGTTTGGTTTCTCTTTCAATCAATACGTGAATCTGAGGTACAGAGCTCAATGGAAAGTGTTCTCAGGCATGCAACTAGATGTCCAGGAATATATCCTGGCCCCTGAGGCTGGTGATGCTGTTGGGTGGTCTCCTTTTTAAAAGGCTGTGTTGTAGCTGGTGGACAAGCTGTCCTCTTCCCAGGAGCTGAAAAACCTTTTTCTGCATGGCCCTTTCAGAAAATGTGAAGCTGAACTTCCCCGCAGCTTAATCTTCAAAGCAATAATCTAATTTGCTGAATGGCTGTGAGATATGGAACTGACCCAGAATATTAAATTGTCTCCCTGCCCTGCAGTGAATAGCAGCTATAGTTCAAAAGCTGAAGGCCTCTGCTGTCTCCTTTGATGGATGCTCTGTCCTGATGAATGTCTCTTATGATGCCATGTGCTGTCCCTGCAGATCAAGCTGGGGGAGGGGAGCCGCAAGGGAGGCTCTGGGGAGCAGAGGAGACATTTCCTTTTCATAAGTCAATTGGTTGTGACAGAAGAGCTCCCTCTGGGGAAGCACTGGCTGGGAATCTTCTAATTAAGCGTGCCCAGCTGGGCTCCCCTTTCTGGAAAAGCCTTGGTTCAAAGGGTGGCTGTCAGTTCTGAACCTCACAGCTGGATGCTACTTGAGTGGCCTTAGCTAGAACTCTTGTCTACTGCAAGCTGCTTTTTTTTAAAAAAAGACCAGACTTGAAACTCAGACCTTGAAATAAGTTTGCTGCCTTGATGGGGTAAGGCCTGTGCCTCACCTGCTTGCTCTGAGTCCTACTTTCATTTTCCTGGTTGCCCTCTGTGACCCACCCTCAAAAAGCCAAACCACGAATCCTCCATTATTTAACCCACTGACCAATTTTAACGTTATTGGATGGGAGTAGATGGCTTGAAAGCGTTTGAGTTCCACCCTATCTAGTGATGACTTATTCCAATCACTTATGTAATTGTTTATTTCTGGTGAAATAGGAATCCTTAATCCCCAAGACCTTTCAGGCAAGGTGAGGAGAGCAGCACTGGCTCCTCTGTTCCTTTCTGGATTGCAAACACCTTGGAAGAACATAGGGTGGGTGATGGAACACTTCTTGTCTGTGTTGCCCTGCAACTGGGCTGTTGATGCATCATTGCAGTGACCAACACAAACCACAGGTCCCTAGTCAGTGCTTTAGAGGATTCAGCAGCTAGTCAGCTGTCAAAGGCTCCTGCATCATGCAGGTTCATGCACATGCAACTTAGCCAAAGTCTTGTTTGGACAGAGCTGGAGTGAGATGCCCTTTGCCAAGCACTTCTTCAGTCCCGCAATGTACTGGGATTGATGGAGAAGTGACTGTTCAAGTTCTCTCCCCCACAGCAGAGCACAGGGTCAGAAGTAGGTGGAGTGTCCTGTGCAGGCTCATGGCAGGAATTGATGTAAGGGATGTGCTGAGATCTTCAACTGGACAACATATATGCTAATGTAGGAGACTGAGGGATGGGATGAACTCCAGCTTAGCCACAGGCTTCTTCTGGGCTGGGTAGGGGACAGAACTGTGTAACACAGAGGGCAGGATGGGATCTCATCACATGGAAACAGTGTCTGGGACTACTCTTATTTATTTCCTTGTGTCCACTGGACATCTCCAGTTTTATTGCTTTGACTGATGTGTGGTGTCTTGATATCAGCTTGGGGGGGAAACTGAGGCAGTGTGTTTTACCCTATGGGATAAGAGTCGGATACACTTCATAGCCTCTGGTCTGGGATATCCTTGACCTTTTTGGGTCAAAATGGAGGATAGTGTTCTCATGAGACCTCAGATAGCTGGTTCTTGGGGGAAAAACAAGCCACATCCTTCTGTTTGTCATTAAGAGATGTGAATTTACAGATCTTTTTTTCTTTTTTAAAGTGGGGTATTCCCAAGGAGGGAGCTATCCCTTTGTGGAAGGAAGGCTGCTGTGCTGTGGGTCATTGCAACCAGCATCTGCTGACCCCCACCAACCTACAGAACAGGGATGGAAGGACTTGGTATTGTGGCTCAGCAGCACCAGGGCTGCATGTGTTGCTCCTCAGCAAGGAAGCTATGTGGGTGTGGGGGCCTCCAGCCATGCACCTGGTGTGTAGACAAGATGATGTAGTGCTGTTGGGAACTGAATCTGCTGTGTAAATTCTATGGTAGAGCAGCTTGAAAGGTCTGCTGGAGCTTGGAGAGAGCCTTTTTGTAAATCTCTCCCTAAGCTCTGGCAATGTGGCAGAGTCATTCTCATGTCCAGGCTTTTCTGCTCTCTGTGTGGCTCTTTCTAAAAGTTCTGTGCAGTTGGAACTAATGGATGTATGTTCCCAGAACAAAAAAAAAAAAAATTAAATAAAAAATAAATAAAATTACATCAGTTGTTCCCATCAATGGAATTAAGGCCACAGCCTCCAGATGTCACGCATGGTTTTTTTTAATCTCCATTTGACTATAGGAACTCTTCCTTAACAATTCACAGCTAATGAATAGAACAAAATGCAGAAATCTGCACTGGGTTATAAAGAAACGAATGTGTTTTTAAAACTGTAATGCATGTTGACATGGGCGTGTTAGGGCTTGTGGCTGTATCCATCTAGGCAAGGGTATATTAAGAACACATGGTGGTTACGAGTGGTGCCTGCAAGACCAATCTAAAATAGCCTATAGGTATCCCCTCTTAAACACCCTTCCTCAGCATGTGCAGAACATCTTGACTGATGGTAACTCCTCCGGCGAGTGGTACTGGTGCTGTTGTGCTCTTGCTCCTGGGATGGCAATGCGATGTGTGTTTAAACCTGTTAGCTGAAGGACTGGTCAGGACCCATCGCTCCTGCTGTGAGAACATCTTGATTGCCAGTGTCCTCATGCTAATCAAATCAAGCTCATTGCTTAATTTAATTGAAACAAAGAGGGATCTGATATGTGGCATCTGTCAGCAACCTCGGGAGGAGGTAGGGATGCAATTTGTGTGGTAGGCAAGAGCATCTGAAGTATTTCCTTGAATGTCATATTCCATGGGAAATGCCTCTAATTAGGTTTGGGTATTTCCACCCTTCCTCACCAGACTGGGAGTGGGTTGCTCAGCTTGGTGCCAGTAAGGAATAGCTCCTCTGTCAAGTTAATGAAGAAATACACTTAAAAAAAATTAAAATGAAAAAATTACCTGGCCAGGCCTTCTGTATTCATAGTTGGTTCCATGGTATCTTCTTTAAAAGACTACAATTAAAATTGCTAATAAAAAAAGCTATTGCAAATGTATTAAGAGGCTTTTTGAAGATGAGGGGTGATTTCTTACCCAGAGTAGTGACTGAAATCAGAGCTGGTGACACAAGGAAGCTGAAGGCTGTGAAACAAATATCCTGGTTGGTGAAGTCCTGCTGGTGAATGGCACTTGAGGATCCAACTTCTGGCTGAACGTGGTGATGATCCAGCACTGAACTGCATGACAAATGGCTTTGATTGCTTTTCTGGTTTTGTTGTAGGACAGAGGGAAAACTGAGGCTTTAGCTTCCCTTGAAAGTCTTTGAAAAGCCCCAAGTAAATAGGTAGCAGTGTCTCAGCAAGAGAAAGGCTGCTCATGTACCTAAACTTCTCAGATGGATGAGGCACTTGAGAGCTGAGCAACTCCCAGCTGTGGTGGCTGGTGAATGTGTTGCTGGTGGATGTGGTTTATCTGTCCCACTAGCCCAAGCTTGTGTGAGCTGTGATGGGCACCAACCTTCCTGAGTCAATAACTATGAGCTGGAACTGAACGTGTAGGAACCCTCTTTGAACTAAGAAGTTCCAATTAACTGGATGAGGATTCCTCATAAAATTGTTCAAGTGTTGCTTTTTTAATGCTTGTGTGCTTGGTAGCTCCTGATGTGCAGCTGGGAGATACTGGCTCTCTGCTGAGGATGGTAGATCAAATAGCTGCAACAGTTGCCCATATTGACTTTCCAGGGCAAAGCCATGAGTTGCAGGGCACTGCTGGCAGCACAGCTCCTCTAAATGCTGCAGGGGTGAGAGGCTGGTGTGATCACAGCTTGGGAAGCTGTGAACATGCAGATCTGCAAGGACATGTCTTGCTGCCTCTCAGGTCACCAGTGCCAACAATTCCTTTCCATACAGTCATTTTGAGCTATCAATGTGCTCTTTAGGCCAAGACCAATGGTCTCCCATGGGGGCATTAAGAAGAGTGTGGCCAGCAGGTCAAGGGAAGTTCTCTCTGCCCTACTGAGGCCACAGCTGGAGTGTTGTGTTCAATTCTGGACTCACTCATTCAAGAGAGACAAGGAACTCCTGGAAAGTCTAGTGGATGATATGAGGTTGCTGAGGGTCCTGGAGCATCTCTGTGCCAGGAAAGGCTGAGAGCCCTGGGGCTGTTCAGCTGGAGAAGAGCAGCCTGAGAGGGGAGCTGAGCAATGCTGAGCAAGAGCTAAAGGGCCCCGGGGGGCAAGAGGATGGGGACAGACTCTGCTCAGTGGTGCCCAGCCACAGGACAAGGGGCACCAACTGGAACCCAGGAGGTTCCATCTGAGCAGAAGGAGAAAGTTGTTTGGTGTGAGGGTGTGGGAGGCTGTGCCAGGCTGCCCAGAGAGGTTGTGGAGTCTCCTTGTCTGGAGAGATTCCCAACCTGGCTGTACACTGTGCTGCTGGGCCCCCTGCTCTGGGTGACCTTGCTGGATGGAGCAGGGGGGTGGCACCAGATGATATCCAGAAGTCCCTTCCAACCTCTACTTTGCTGGGATTTTGTAATGTTTATGTATCACTTGAATACTGTGAAAATGGCACAGGCTTTTTCCATGCTGATTTAAGGTGTTGAAAGAATAATGGCAGATAACTACACACTTGAGTGACCGTGTAGTAAGAAGACCCAACTGGGATTGCTCTGTTTTCCATACTTTTTCCAGGACCATGTTGTAGCTTTAAAGCTCAGGCTTCCCAGTGTTTGTGATCCCTTGTGTGCTAGAACAATGCCTGAACTCATCTTTGTTTTAACTGAAATCTAGGCTGGGTTGTTGGGAGCTCCTGTTTCTCCTCTTAACCATGTAAATGTTTTATGAAGTGAGTATAAAGTCAATAAACGCTTCCTGTTTAACGTCTGCCTCGCTGCCTTATGAGAGATGCTTTATAAAAACATCAGATCTCTCACCCGGTACATGGCTTATCTCTGTTTCCCTGCTAAGCATGATATCAAAACTCATCTAGTAGAATAAAAAAATAAAAAAAACCCCAAAACAAATCCCAACTTAAAGAGAAAATAAACTTGCGTCTTCCTCTTAATGATGCCGCACAGCTTATGAGGTAACACAGCCCAGTGAAATTGCTCTGAAATTGGATTTTGGAGCCAGCTGAGCTTCACATCCTGATGGGAAGGCTCACGGGGAAAGCTGCTCTGCACCTTCTGTGGGAAGTGAGCACCCAGCTTGTTTCTTTCTTGCTGCTTTTCAGCGTGACAAATGAAATTTGAATAATTGCTGTGTAAACTGAGAGCTGTTGTTGAATCTGAGAGGGCTGAAAAAATATGCGCTTTTCAGCTTTGTTTGCTCTGTTGCCCATGTTGATTCATGTTGATCGTGGCTGGAATCTTAATACTGTGGAATAGGACAAGCGTTTTGATTCTGAAATAAAAGGTAGGCAGATTCCTGGTTTGCATGACTCTGCAAAGTTGCAGTTGGCACAGTCACGTTGGGCACAGGCTCATGGGTGAGAGCCTCGTGCTGGCAGCATCTTTCTGCACTTGGCCAAGGCGGTCCTTGGTGGATGAGGCTAAAGTCCTAGGCCAAAGGTGGGTACAGGTATAAATGGCTGATGGGGTGCAGGTCCTAACCTTGTCTTTGCTCTTTCTTGTGTTGGCAGGTGTCTAGCAGGGATTGAGTTTGATCTGCTTACATGTATAATAACAGAGTGGTGAGAGTCTGGAACAAGTTACCCAGGGAAGTTGTGGATGTCCCATCTCTGGATGAGTTCAAGACCAGGCTGGATGGGGCTTGGAGCAACCTGCTCTAGTTGCAGATGTCCCTGCCCATGGCAGGGAGTTGGACTGGGTGACCTCCAAGGTCCCTTCCAATCCAAATCATTCTATGATTGTAGCCTGGACTACTGAAGCAGTTTTACTTGAGAAATTTAATTAGGGAAAAACCTAGATCTCCCATACTGTTTTTCTATGGATTGTTTGGGGATATCTTTTTTTAATCTGTTCTTGAGAAGTTCTGCTTGTCTGTTGTCCCTTTCCTGGAAAAGCAATGCTCAGAGGTGATGACTGTAGAGCCCTCACTGTAATGGGAGGAGGGTGAATGAGCAAAGCAGTGGGATGATGTGAAACAATGAGAAGGACAGAGGTGAGAGAATAATTTTCCCCCCCCTTGAATACAAAGGCTGATGTAGGGGTGGGTATCACTTGAAAGGTCTTCCAATGTTAAGTTGCTATTAGAAAAAATCCACTGTTACGCATCCAACAACTAATCTTTACTTTTGGCTAATAAAAAGCCCATGGCAGAGAGTACACACCACAGCCTGGGTCGTGGGGAAGCTGCTCCTCCAGCAGACAACTGCACTGGTCCTGCCTCTTCCCCTTGCAGGAAAGGCCCTGCTGTTCAGCTGCAATAATTGCTCTGATGGGACCTTAGGGGTGATGACATCTGTGTTCTGCCCCGTGTAGGAGAGACTGAGTTGAGGTAAATTAAAGGAGAGACTCGAGGTAATGCCTTCCACTGTGAATGTGTTCTATCTTCCAGCAGTGAACACGCTGTGAATAGCCAGGCAGCAAAACTCTTGGAGATGGAGCTGTCAGGATGACATGACAGTGTGCACATGACTGCTTGCTAGCTTGTGCAACCTTGAACTTGAATCGGGCTGGGCTCTCTCAGTTCAGAGGATATCTGCTCAACAGCCTCTCAAATCAGTTGGATGTGGCTCCCTGTCTCTGAGGCACACATCAGGAAGGCTGGAGATAGGAGATGCTGACAGCATACCTTGCCAGGGTAGCTATGTGCAGTCATGGTGAGCCTGAGAAGATAGGATCTGATACCCACTTGGATGTGGTGAGGTCACACCGACAACAGACACACCATGTTTCACAACTCCATCTCATCAACCCTCAGTCTGAAGGAACTGGGATGTCTGATAGCTGGAGCCTGGAGAGAACTTGGGTTTTGAATGGCTCTCAGTCTCAGTGCAGATAAAATCTGCTGTTGCTTTTTTGAAATTACTTGCATGACAGTGGAGAAATGTCTTGGTTCCTTTCCCACCTGAAGGAGGGACTTAAGGTGAGGTGCTTAATGCTTCATCTGGCTGGGCAGCTGTCTCCCCTGACACCTCTAGGTGATAAGATCTGGTAGGTAGGCTCCAGAAACCCTACAGCAAGTCCGAGCCAGCTGCTTTTGCTGGTATCCAGTTTGCAAACTGCAGTGCTATAAACAAATGCCCAAGAGACCATTTGAGGGTGGCTCCAGGACATAAAACAAGCCACAGTCTAGCCTTGGTTAACACTTTTCTGTTTCATGTCTCTGTTCTCAGCAGCCTCCAGTTGAGCTGCTCTTTCTGATCTTTGATCTGAAGCTTTGACGCTCCCAGTGTGACCATACACATCTTCAGAGGCCAGTTCTCCTCTTGCCTGAGAAAGCTGCTGAAATCTCAACTGAATTTTTTTGGTTTTGGGGGCAGGGTGTGTGTGCGCGCTACTGTTACCTTGTCACTGCTGCTGGACTTGGTAGCTGTGGGCTCTGTGAAATGAAGGTCGTAAAAAGACAGTTCAAAGGAAAATATTAACTTGGGCGTAGTTCTTTCTTTGAAAGACCTGTCTGTTTTCCATTTGGTGTTTTGGGGCTCTATTTTAAATTTCTCTGTCTTGTTAAAAGCCCTGAGGTGAGACAAAGGACTCTCAATGGAAAAAGTATGGTCACGGTGGCAGTAGGAAAGCAAATGTTTTGCTAGGGTGCCTTGGATAAAGCGCACAATGTGACAAGGGAAGCTGTTCAGATACTTCTTGGACCTTTTTCAAAAGCCACTGCTGCGTGGCCAGTCTGTTTGCATGGTCTACCTTGGCTTGAGGTACTTGGGTGGGCAAACGCTACTATTCCAGATCAAGGTTTCCTTCCTCACCTATTCCCAAAGCTTCTTAGCCTTAGCAGACTAGCCAGTGTTGCTTGTTGCAGACTTGTGTCTTGTAATGCATCTTGTGAACAGGGAATTTGCGTCCTGGAGTGGAAAAAAAAAAGAACCAAACCCTCCAAAACTATCAAACCACTCCCCGACTTTGCCATATTCTCTGCAGACAGACTGTATTTTTTTTTCCTCTTCTCCTGGAGGGTTGTGTATTGTCTGCCTCTGATTGCTGTCTCCTGGCAGGCAAGTCAGGGTTTTCCCTTTTGATTTGACTGTGTTTAGGAATGATAATTTTGCAAGGAAAGCTTGTGATTGGCAGCTGTCACAAATGCCACTTGCGCTGAGCCAGAGAAGCTGGTATGGGAAAGTGTGTGGGCACTTCCATAGTCCTCCTAAGAAAAGTTAGCAGGACATGAGTAGGACCAAACAGAGGATGTTTGGCAGGGCTTTGGTAGAAAATGTTCTTTTATTTCCTTTAGCCATGTAGCCTAACTGCTTTCTCTGTGGGACCAGATATTGCTGTAAGGCTGGGGATGTGATGCTCACGTAAGTTGCGGGAGAAGAAATGTGAAGCCTGTGAAAAGCTGAGGGCAGCTCATGCTGATCCAGGTTGATGAAGGTAACATGGTGCTGTGGGTCTCTTCGCTCCCCTTTCTGTACGTGCTGACGCCAGGTCCACCCCTGCAACACATTGCTGGGGCTGCAAGTTGGACAGCAGTAGGTCAATAGTGGTCCTGGTGGGATCTAGACCCTCTGGATTGTGGTGTGCTATGCATCTCCATAGTTAAGGCTATCCAGAGGACAGCCAGTATGTGCAGGCAATGTGGTGTTGATGCTCTGTGGGCCAGGAGAACTGTTATGAATGCTGGCAGGAGGTTCTGCACACGAGCAATCCTCTGCTCCTGCAACGCTTCGTCTCTCTGGTTCTGAGACTCTGCTGTGGTGCTTGAATGGTCTTAGAGGAGCAAGCACATGCAATGCTTTCTCATCCCAGTCTCTCCTCAGGAGCTGCCCACTTTAGGACAGCTTTCCTGTAGTGCTCACCCTGAGGGAGCAACCATGCGAGATCTTTGCCTTGGCCATCTTGCCAAGAAAGACAAAATCCCAAAGATAGTGTCTCTCTAGCCCTGTTGTACATGAAAGTACCTGTCCTGGGGTCAGTCCAGATAAACTTTCAAGCCTTTTTTTAAGTTTCCTTCCTTAAGTTGTTTGGTCTTGTTCTGTGATGTGACTCACCGGTGCTTTCAGCAGCAACAATAGCAGAAATAGGCAGAGATTCTTATGATGTGATTATTCTTAATTTGTTCAGGATAGAGAAGCCTGGAGTGGAATTGTACTTTATATGTGTGGCTGCTGTCCTGAAGGGAAAGTACCTTTACTTTCCTGGGCAAAAAGGTTGGCAATCTTGCATTAGTAAGAATTTCAGTTTGATTTGTTGAATAAATGAGGTTGGAAAGGATGTCTGGAGGTCTTCAGTTCAACTCCTTGCTCCAAGATCAGCGGCTTTTAAAGCTAGGTCAGGTTTCAAAGAGCTCTGTCCAGTCAAGCTGTGCATAATTCCAAGGATGGGAGACTCTCCCACCTCCCCAACATCCTGATCCAGTGCTTAAACACTGTCATTAAGGAAGAAATAACACAATACACACAAAATGTTGGATTGACATTTCAATTTTTACAGCTGCTGTTTGTTGCTGTGCATCTGCATCTCTGAAGTCTATCTTCTATACTGGCTTATGCAGGGTAGCAGTGAGATACCCCCTTAGCTGTTTCTCCAAGCTGAACAGATCCATTTCTCCTGATCTTCTCATACCAGAACAATCAGGGACTGGAGCATAGTATATTTCTCTGCTGGTTTAACTTCAACTTCTCTTGTGCTGGAGAACCTAGGACTAGATGTGGCACTCCCAATGTGGTCTCACCAGTGTTGAATGAGAGAGGAGGACTTGGAAGCTCTTCTGGAACTTTCTGCCATAGCCATGATACCCAGGAGGCAGCGCCATGGTTGAAGATGCAAGGGGGGGGTGGTGGAAATCCACTGCTTCCTGAGGTCAGAACTGGCATGGTGTCAAACAGAGGTTGAGATGTTGTCAGGCAGCAAACCTGAATGTGGTTTTGTGTTGACTCCAATGACCATTAAAGCTGCTTGCTTTAAGACAGTGTCAAAAACCTCGCAAGGGAAGCGTAGCTTTACTGGTCAGTTATCCCTTCAGAAGCTCCTCCTGCTCTAGGTAAGGCAGAACACAAAATAGCATAAGATCAGACAAGAGCTTACATCTTACTATGAATCTACAAAGGAAATGGTAATGACACTGCTTTGCCCTCACCTAGGGAGTAACACCACAGGCTCTTGGTCGTCTGAAAGTGCTTCTACCACAACCTGGTTCATGTGTCCTGGCCAGGAATTGTCCCACTGAGATACCCTTCATCCGTGATGAGCAAACCCATGGTTTTAGCTGTTTCTCTGCATCTTTCCAGATCAAGCAAGTGTCTGATGGCATCCTCCAAGATGTTTCGAGAACAACAATAACCTCCTCACCCCTCCCATATCAGTTCACTCTTTCACAATAGTTTTAAATATCGACGTTTCCCCAAATAACTCCCTCCCTTCTCTGTTCCTTTAGGAGAGATGATGCACTTGCTTGTGAGGGAGGTGAACTGATGCTCAGGCTCATTCTTGCCTTGCATTAAGGTGATAAACAAAAGGTTTAAGTCTATGGCAAAACAGGCTGTAGCTTGGTATCAGCTCTTGGATTAGTCATAATTGAAAGGCGTAAAACTTTATGCACCAGCTGCTGCTTTAGCTCTAAACCAATTGGCTTTGCCAGGCAATTAGCCTGTTGACTTTTGAGTGGAAGGCTTTCACCTGCACACTCAGTAAGACCAGAGGACTCCTCAGGTGATTTCCTACATTCCTTTCGATGTGGCCAGGCTTGTTAATGTGGCAACTCTGCCCTGGCCCTGCCTTGTTTCCTAATCTGGTGGTAACTTTGGCATGACAGACACTTCTTTCAAGTACAAGTGTCTGTATCTGACATCTCATTAGGATTTCAACAGTGTTATGCAAATGCTTGTTGTTGTCCTAACAAGACGGCTGAACACATGTCTGGTAAAGTTTGCCTGTGATTATTGTTTTGTTAGGAAGTCAGACTGGTATAACTCTTGCTCCAGGTTCAGGCTGATGGGAATGGTTCAGGTTTTGATATATTTCCTGTATTCAGTGGTGGTTCAAGATGGGTCTGTCTGGGATGGTGGGTTTATTGCATGCTGAGGAACATGCCCTGGATGAGAACAGTTGGACACAGCCCTGTATCTGCTGAGGCTGTTCTCAGGACTGTTTTTACAAGCTAAAGAGCTAAATCATCTTGCTAAATCAGTAGCCAAAAGTAAAATGAGCAAGTGCTGGGATTTTCCTTTTTTCTAGCCTATGGAGTTTCTCCCAGTGTTTGTTCACAACACTGGTACAGTCCCCAAACCCCTCTTTCCAGTCCTTCACCAATGAGTTTGGTTGCAGTTTCCCCTTTACTGGGAATGGGGCAGAGCACTTCAACCGGTCCCTGGGGCAGAAGTGGTGGGAGATACCAGTCTCCCCCCAACCAGCGTGCCTGGGGCTGCTGGTGTCAGTGACAATATCTGCTTACAGTAACATCTTGTACCAGAGTCTGAATAGTCAGACTCCACACATTGACATCCACGTGCTTGTACATCTTTGTACGTCTGCTTGTGCAACCTGATCCTTGGGCTAATCCTAGAGGCTGTTGGTTTATTAATCTCTGGATTCCTGTGTTCTTGTCGTTATAGCTTCTGCTTCTCTCAGCCATTCTTCTCTTGCAAAGCAGGAATAGAAGGGTTTGGCTGTTCAGCCACCACTGGCACCTCTGCCAGCCCCCCCCCCCCCCCCCCCCCCAACCCCCCCACCCCACCCCGCCAGACGCCCCGGCCTACCTGACTACTATCACGGAGGGGACGAGCCCGCAAACCCCCACGCCACACGCCCAACAT
>WUAM01000097.1:401041-411354 GCA_024336885.1 Actenoides hombroni | reverse complement strand
AAACCAGCACAGCCATGCCCCGCACAGCGCAGATGAAACAGCCACTTTGTGTGCTGGAGGCTCGTAGCTGACAGCTGGCTCAGCCTGGGGATGCCTTTTATTTCAAACCGAAATAAAAATAAATTCCAAAGCCTCTGCAAGCTGTTGTTGTGACTGAAGGAGGTACTTCGTCCTCGGGAATGCTCCCCTGGACTTGCGCGCGCCGTGAGCTGTCGTGGTCCTTGAAGAATCAGACTTGACTGAGCCCCCCATCTCTGTCTGCATCCAGATCTTATCACTTGGAGATCTATTGTAGTCTCTGCACTGGATATTTGAAGTATGTAGGAGGTGTTCTCAGCTGCTTTTCCCTCCTAAAGGAAGCTAAATTTTACATAATAGGACCACGTGTGTCCTTTTCTAACAACCAAAATACAGCCAAACTGGACAGGTGGTCTAGAAACCTTGCACAAGACTAAAAGGAAGGGGGCATGGAGAGGGAAATAAGTAACAGTACCTCTGCTAAAGGAGTTTCCTTGTGCTGTAGCAGATGCTGAGGATTCCACTTGAGATTTTTTTTTACTCCATGGATAAATCTGAGTCACTGACTTGTGTTCTGCTTCTCAAGGAAACACTTGTTGATCTGGTGCTAGTCTCAAATACTAGGGTGGAGTCCAATGTGGATTATGTAGCTGCTTCTAACTACCCCTCCCTCCCTAGCTCCTTGAGATAGGGGAGGGTTGGAGGCCATCCCGTGAGGGTTCAGACCACTGTGGTCCCATTAGATAAAGCCTGCTGGATGGAGCATGGTTGTATTAAACTTCTACTCTGACAAACTCCTTAATTCTGTGTAGTTGAACCTTCTTTTCCTCCTTGATTGACTGTCTCATGATGAATGATGGTACGTGAGGGTTGACAGTTGGACTTTGTGATCTTGGAGGTTGTTTTCTGACCTTAATGATTCTGACAGGGGAGTGAAAGTGGCTCTCAGTGCAGCAGAGTTGACATTAGATGGGCAGCGATTTATGCTGGGAGTGGGTGAAATCCCCCCCCCCAAAAACTTGTTCATTTTGATCTTGGAGTATGTGCACAGAGCAGTTGTACGATTGGGTTGAAGGATACTGGTCTGCAGGAATAAACAAGCAATTTGAAAAGATGATATTTTGGCAGATATCAGCCAACTATGCGGGTTGCTTTGTGGAAATGGGAAACTCTCCAGGTTTGAGAGGGCTTGGTGAAGTCTCCTGAAGCAAAGACTTTGTGTGCACACAAGTACAAGTAAAACCAGAAACAGCACATGGCTGAGCTGGGAGCTGAACCTTCCTCAACGCTGGTATCAACTAGTTTTTCAACTTGTTAGGGCAGTATCAGTTTGTGTAAGAAGTGAAAGTGGATGTGGGTGAGGTTATTCTGAAGAGTGAGAACTTCCTATGGTTAGGATGCTAAAATGGGTTGTAGTGCCTTTCTAAGAAACAAGCAGAGGAAGAGCTCTGCAGCCATCTGTCCTGCAAGACAATGTGCTGTCAGGAGTCTACCACATGAGCACAGAGGAAATGACTGTGTTGCTTAACTCTTCTATTCATAAACCTCTGCAGCTCAAACTTGGTTAATGAGATGAGGCTAAACCAAAGAACAACTGGAGGGAAAGGACCTGGCACCTGCTGCTCAAACCCTTTCCAGGAAGGAGAAGGTGGTGATGAGCTGCAGTGACTCACTAGGATGAGAGGATGGGTGTAGGATTGTTCCTAATGTCAAGTACGGAGATGTTGGATTTGGGTAGAGCAGCACTTGAACTTGGTCTCTGTGTTTTGAGTGGGAGGAATGTGACATACATAGCGAGCTTATGTTGTACTCCTTAAGCTTAATTAGAAGGCTCTTAACACTGTCAATAGAGAACTGACCATTGAGGATGGGAATGGGATTTTTAAGAAAGAAGCTGATAAAAGGCCCCAGGCTGTCCTGAGGAACCATCTTGTGGAAAAAGCCCATGGAGTGAGAGCAGTATCCCAACTACCCCCGATGCCTGGAAAGCCAAGAGATCATCACCTGACCTGAGATCTGTTCTCTAGCTTGATATCAAGTTTGGAAGGTGTCCTTTTGACCTCTCTGCTACTCTTGCTCTTCCCTTTAAACTTACAAGGAAGTTTTAAATAGGGGTTTGCTGTGCACAGTACTTGTAAGGATGATCTTGCAAAACAACCCGAAGTTGTCTGACACATTCAGGTCTGAGCTGAGGCTATGAAGAAGCACTTGGCTTGGCAGAGATTGGGAGAATCAATCTGTCCTGTACAAAAAGCACAGCTGTTTAAAGCATAGTAGGATTCTTAATGAGGACTCTACCTAGGCTGGGGATCCAAAAAACTTCATTTGTGAAAGCCATCCCATCGTAAACAAGTTTTTTAGCCTCGGTAAATAGACACTAAGTGCTGTGAAATGGCAAATGGTGAAACTGAACTGCAAGGGGTAACATTTAGGGGTAGACTCCTGTTCTGGACAGGCTTCATTACCTTTCTGCAAGCCATTAATTCAATAAAGCAGTGTAACAGATCCATTTCTGCCTCATTTTCAGATGCTATCATATGCTTTTATTGTACCCTGAATAAGGTATGAAAAACTTTGTGTGGATGGAAAGCTGGCAAGGGCTAGAAAAACAAGATAAAAGCATATAACATTGACCTTCTTAAGAGTGTGGGCTGACAGAAGGGGAAAGAAGGAGCTGCTGGGATCAGAACTGAGGTTAAATCTGCAAAATGTGTACCTCTAGTTGCTTACAGTTCTAACAAGCCTCAAAGCACTTAAGAATTCTTTTTCTTCAGCTCAAAAGTGAGAATGAATAAACTGAGGAAAGCTGGTCTTTACAGAAAGAGGTGGTACATTACTCTTGGTCTCAGGTAGGTTTTCTTCCTTAAGGATCTCGTGCATCATTTATTAGAAGCAGGTAATCTTGGTTTTCACCAATAAATGGTAAAATTCTCAAATACTGCAATTAAGGCTTTGCAGTTGCATTAGCAGAGTTTCATTTTAAGCACAAAATGTCACGGTCCGATGTTGCCAGGCTTTGTTTGAAGCTTCTTTGAAGGAAGGTGGTGATGTGGGAGTTCTGACTTATCATACAACCTCTACCACATGAGTTAATAGTAGGCTGCTTGAGACTTGTGCATGTGTCATTGGTGCTGATATAAGCTTAGCACTGGTGATACATCCTCCATCTGCATGCTCTAGGCATCAGAGGGCCAGGCACGTCACTGGGTAGTCCTATTTATAACCTTTGCATTCTGCATGGCTAGTATACAACTGGTATCCATCTTTCGGTACATTGTAGACCTCCTCACTAGAGCTGGGAATCTCTGGAGTGATCTGTGTCTATAGCGGTAGAATCATCTGCTGTTGACATCATTAAAATGTTTGGGTTGGAAGGCACCTTTAGAGGTCATCAGTGCAGGAAGACTGGAGGTGAGCAGCGACATTCTCAACTAGGGCAGGTTACTCAGAGCCTCGCTCAACCTCACCTGGAATTGTTCCAGGGATGGGGTATTTGTCACCTCTCTGGTTGACCTGGGACAGGGTCTTACAACCCTCACTGTCAAAAATGTCTTCCTTTAGTCAAAATCTCCCTCTTAGTTTAAAACCATCACCCCTTGTCCAGTGACAACAGGTCCTGCTCAAAAGTCTGTCCCCATCTTTCTGACAGGCCCCTTGAAGGACTGAAAGGCCACAAGGAGCTCTCCCAAGGCCTCAATAAGTTCTTCCTTCATCTTCATGCAGAAAGATGTGATGACAGCTCCTACTTTTCCATCTCTGTTCCAAAACCTAAAGGCAAACTGAATAATACTCAGATATAAGGTTATACAAATGTTGACTGAGGCTCAGCAAACACCACTGTTTCAGATCTGTCTCCCTTAAGCATAAAACCCAACGCTCAACTTCATGCCAAATTGTTAAAAAACGGGCAGGCCACAAAAGCAGCTCTCCAAAGCCCATAATAACAGAACTAATGCTGTATGTTTTATGGCTGAATAATTAAGGACTGACTTACAGTTTCACTCACAAAGTAAGAAATACAGAAGCTAATTCCTGCCTGCTACTGTGAAAGTGCTTCTCGGTGTGCCTCTGGTGTTAGTGTTGTCCATCAGCAGGTTTGCGTTTCTGGAGCTGCTGGGCACATTCTGCTCCTTAAAAAAACAGCCTCCAACAACAAAAGCTTTTTCCAGTTGAGTAGCACTAGGCATACAAAATATACTTTGGCCAACTGAGGTCTTCTGACAAGGAAAATGGGTGACATGAGGATATCCCTGTGATACAGGAAGGCATGTTCTGTGGTGGAGCCAGGAGAATATTTGTTTGCTGCATTTGTCTTGACTCTGACCCTTGTTACAACAATTTGGTCTTCCCAAGCTGCTGCTCTGGTCTACTGGCTTCAAACCTGGGGTTTGAATCTCCAGTCTCTAGTTCTCTTGGTAGATCTCCTGCTGCTGCATATTTTATCTTCTTTCACTGGCTCCTATTCATCATTACCCTCTGCTTGCCCCATACCTGCTTCCAATTTTACTTAGTCAAAGCCAAAACCCTTGAGTCTTAAATTCTGAAGTCTAAGGGCTGTTGAGCATATGCAATTTAGTTGCTATTTCTCCTCCCCTCAAAAGGCTTATAATTTGCCTAGACTTTTGGCGATGACAAAAATTAAATTTGACACAAAAAGCTATCCCCTGCTCATTAAAGTCCCAGTTCTAAATCATGGGTCCAAGGCTTTTCAAAAAACAGTCACCAGAAATTGAGCAAAACAATGTGTTTATTCCCATGCTGCTTTCTGAGAAGCAGTTGAATTCACATGTTCCAAAACAACTCTGCCCGAGGCAGACCCGGCTAGCATGCGAACTCCGATCTTGAGCAGCTGGGGCTTGGTGACTTTATAAGCAACTGAAAACAGTACTGGGAAGGGTTAGGCAGCCTTAATAATGTTGTCTAAAGATGCAGTCTTGGAAGATTATCTCTCTTTTAAAAGCAAAAAAAAGTCTCCTAAAAAAATAAATAAAAATGAAATAGAAATCGAATCCTGCTGAATTCCCTTAAGAACATGAAGGATTTCAGTCGGCCTCGCTGTGCTCTTGCGCAGACCTCCGCGGACCCCATGCCGTTCCCGTTTAAATAGCCCAGTGTTCTTGAAGCCACCACAATAGCACAAAAGACAAATGGAAGCGATTGTGTGCTTGCGAGTCTATTTTGTTTAATGGATGCGTTTCAGGGGTCATGGGCCATGTGGCCCTCCCTTAGATATACAATCAGACCCTGAAAGAACATTGTCTGCTGGAGAACTTCCTCTAACACACCACCCTGCTGAAACAGCATGACAACAGCCGTGTTTCTCTTTTTTTTTCTCTTTTTTTCCCCCTCCCAAATTGCTGCATTTGGCCAACTTTGTAATTAGGACAATGAGGAATACGTATGTCTCAAGCAGCATGTCTTTTAATAGTTGATTTATTTTTAAGAATGGGTTGTGATTCAACGGCTCTCTTTAAAAACTTCATCTCCTACTGTCTGTGTCTTCAGGAATAAGCCTGGCGTTGATCTAGTGAGCCTTTAAATGGAAGACTGGAATTGGCTGACCTCACTGTTTTGAATGTTTTTATCAATTATACCCAGTATCTGGGTTCTGGAGACTTGCTCCTTGGCCTCTCTGTTACCGGCGGTCTCTCAGTGTGTTCGTCCGACCTATTCAAGCCAGCTCCTTGCAATGGAGATGTCTCCTGTGAGAGGTTAGTGGTGTTTGTAAGGTCTGACACGGAGTGAGACGCGTGAATGCATCTCCATGTGTGTTAGCTCTGCTGCGGGGGGATTTGTGCTCCCCAAAAATCTGTGGACTGAGGAAGAGAGAAGCGGAGTGAGAGCTCTGAGGCTTCTGCTGCCTTGGGTGTAGGGGGTTATGGTGTTTTGCTTGGTGCTTCACAGTGGGTGTTGAGAGAATGCTTTTCAAGTTGTCTTCTCCCCTTGGTTTGGCCATCGTTCGGGTATGGGCTGTAGTGTGTTGGTAATTCCTGCAGTCCAAACTTCCCACAGGTGCTGGAGGATCCCTGCTGCTAGTTGAGCATCACAACTACTATTTCTTCATTCTTCCCCCTTTCCCATCCAGGGACCCCAGCCTGGATGGGAAAGGGGGAAGAATGAAGAAATAGTTGTGATGCTCAACTATAGTCTCCTCATCTGTCCTTGCTGCTTTTTTTAATGCTACATCTACAGTACTGGAGTATGAGACCTTTGCCCAGATCCTCTTCTACGGTTGGGCTTTCTGCCCTCCTGGCTCCTTACGAGGAGGTGATGGTGTGCGAGTAATCTTTCCTGTACAACTTCTCTAAACTCCTGAATCATGCTGGAATGAAGAATTGGGCCCGGCCGATGCTGGAAACTAGGGCATGGTGCTGCCAACAGGAGTGGGTGTTGGGTTTTGGAACAGAGCAGCTAAACTGCAGTGGGTGATCTGTGCCTGCAAAAATGGTCTTGTTTTCTGTCCATTCAGCTACTTCCATCCTCATCACAAGAACTGACCCTCAATGCTCCCTGAAGCTTTGGCTGCTTGTGTATGGTGGTGAGGCTGCCATGTACAGCTGCTGTCTTTAAAACTGAAGCCCTATGTCTCCTAAGTGCATCACAATCTATTTGTTTTCCTCAGCACTTTCCACGCTTCTAATGCTCTGAACCTAAAAAGTACTTGAGCAGGATGAACACAGGTGACAAACTTGGAGATGAATGAAGTTGACCACCAGCTTTCCTACCCATCCACCTCACTAACTGGTCGCTTCAAATTCAAGCTATGCTTGTTGACGGAAACTAAAACACCTCTTGGCATCTTGGGTGGGCTGAGTATCTCCCTGATAAGTCCTTGAAGGGTCTTGCTTGTACTAATGTTCCTCAGTGCTTGGCGTGGGCGAACAGCACTGAACTCACAACAGAGCTCCATGGTAACGAGTGATGGGATTAACAAGAAAAATAGCCAGTTCTCTTGCTCGCTAGCTCTTGGAAAATAGCCCTGCAGCTGGAGAAGCATGTGCCTGATCAGGTGTGACCTGGGTTCAGACTGCAGTAGCCACTACCACCACTTTGTGAGCCTACAACCCAAGGCTTGTTCTTCTAATATGCGCTCAGGCTGGGGATGAGGTCTGCTCTGCAGGGCTGCTCTGAAGCCAGAGTGAGTTTAGAAAGGGACCAAGAAAGAGCAGGCTGTGAGCACATGGAGAGGCTTCCATTTCAAGTCCACTCTGGGTATTGCTGACACCTTTGGCACCGCAGTACTTAGAAAAATGCACTCTTTCCTGATTTGGGTTTTAACATCACCATCTTAAGGGGCCTGCTATTCATGTGGAATGGGGAGCAAGCAGCACAAAGGATAAGGAAACTGTTTTCTCAGTGCCACATTACTTCCATTTCTGACTAGAGTGGTGATAGGTGGCACGTGTTGCTGAGGGTTGTTCTTTTAAATATCCTCTAAGTTTCAAATGCTCCTAACAGTACGCCTTGTACTCTCAAAGCTAGTTGGTTTCTCAGTAGTCCCAAGTCTGTGTGTGTGTTGGTGCCACTGGGTTGCCCCCCTAGAAAGGCTTCAACTTCTGTGCTGAAAGACTTGAGGTTTTCCCTTGCATATAAGCAGACCTTGAACGCCTCCAGGTTGGAGGAGATAGTTCTTCCCTCCTGAAAATGGTTTGCAGTGCCTAGAAACTGGCTGGGACTTCAGCTGACCAGACAGTACGAGAGCTATCTCTACATCACACACTTCAGAGGCTTTTCTGCTGATTCTGCCTATGAAAATTTACATGGCTTCAGCTTTTAACCCTCCCAAAGTAAAGGAGTCCTTATGCTCTTCGCTGGTCTATTGCATATTAGAGGTGTATGAATATAATCTAATAGAAAAGCAAGTAAGGCCACAAGGCACAGTAAGCAGGGAGTAGAGGTATGGGAATTTGAGCCTGGCTTTGTGTGGGATCTGCTTGAGAGTAGGGGCTTGGGCATCAGTTTCCATTACTGCCAGGTGTTAAACTTGGGAATCTGCACCCCCTTGAAAGAGGCAACTCCTGTAACCTGCACAGGAACTGGGCAGTGTCCTAGCTCAAATCTGACAGCGTGCCCCAGACCATGAGTGTTGGGCTGCTGGTGGCAAGGGAAATTGTTGAAGGTCATTCAACTCTTTAGTGGGTCTGAGATGTAAGGTGTCAGTAGGGTCAATCTGGCCACACTTCCATGTTGTGAGATGGTATGGGCAGAAGGGGGGGGGGGGGTCAAGAAGAAGTCTGGGCAAGGAAAGGATTCTGCACATTGAATTTTTACCATCTACCAGCAACAACAGAATTCAGCTGCTGATTTTTAATATTTTATGCCATTTTGTTCATGCAGAGTACAGAAACAGTTAACCTGAATAGTGGTAACTCTGCTGAGGAAGCATTAAATACCTTGTTTCTGACAAGGGTTTTTGTTGTTGTTTTCATGGTAATTAAGATCTCCTAGGTTAGCCAAAGAATGATAACAAGCCATAGTACTGCTCCTCCACTGCATTTTGTTTAAATATATGTATGACTCCTATCTCTGTTATTAGGGAATGAAAACCATGTAGAAATGTACCTCTGGAAAGGAACTTGGAAGAGAGACCCTTTCTTTAAAATAATTTAAATTTCATTATTTTCCCTGCTAAAAAAAAAGCTTTTTATCTCAGCTTTTTTTAAAATGACTAATTTTTTTGAGCACTTTATGATGGCACTTAGTATTTGAGATATAAAGTATTATTTAGGTGTGCATTAAATTCTGCTGTAGCTATGAAGAAATAAAAATTCTGGCTATTGGCAGAAAATGAATGTGATGCTTCTGTGTTGGAATCATTTCTGATCTAAAATAGTAAAAGATGGGGGGACTGGCAGATAGTTATGTAGCCCAAGTGTGATACAGTTATCTAGTAAAGAGACCAACACAAGAAGGTTGAAATGATGAGCACTAACTCTGAGGCAGGTTTCTATTGGTGTGAGTATTCCTTGAGTAATTTTCAGTTGTAGCTCTTGTCTCAGCCCCTTCTCCATGGATATATTAGTGGTACATGGTGTACCAGAGAAATGTGCCACAGGGAAGGATCCACGCTGAAATGTGGATACTTTCCCCCAACGGACAAGGGTTTATAACCAGAATTGACAAAACAGAAACAGACCAACTTGTGGGAGGATGTTATTCTTCTAGCTGTTATTCTAGTTGTTTTTAAATAAGCAAAGACCTTTTTCTTAAGCAAACCTCCCTTGGCACGGAGGAAGAGTAGTTTTTTTTAAATACCAAGGTTTTTAGCTTAACTGGCATCTTCAGCAGTATTTGTAGGTGACAACTGCTTTCTTCTGCAGGAAAGATAGTAAGGATAGTGATTAGACACCCTGGTGTTTGGGGGATTTTTTTGTGTGGTTTTGTTTTGTCTTCCCTTCATCATCACTATGACTTGAACCTCTTTGTCAGTTGATATCAATGTCTTGTTAACTTGGTTTATTCCTTTCCCTTTTTGAAAACACCACATTTTTCAGCTCTTCTAGCAAGCTGAAAAACTGATTCATCAGTAATTCTTGTATTTTTTTTGTGTTGATGCTTTTATACATCTCAAGTGTACCTTGTTCCCATTGCTGATTCCTGTGGAGGCATCATAAGTCCCTCTGCTTTTTTTCTCTATCTGCTATTAGCTGAAAGCAGGATTTCAGCTCTTCCATGCTGACATTCATCAGTAACTTGTCACTTACCTACACAACTAAAAATCTGTCTCTGAAATGTGAAGTCAACTACTAACCTGGGCCCAGTGTAGCTTAATCTTCAGCTGTGGCACTCTCTTCATCAACAAATGCTACAGCCCTTCTGTTCAGCTCTTGTAGGGTTTCCCACGTGCCATCTTTCTGATATCTTGTGCACTGGTTGAGATATAGCCTTTGTCCACTCCAATTTCCACCTGCTGATCTAGATATGTTTTTTATATGCAAGTGTCTGGTATGGTATCCTGGTGTGCATTGAAGAGAGTGTTAATAGCAGGGTAGAGTTAGAGGTGTTCTCCTTCCCCTCTACTCTACCCTAATGAGGTCATGTTTGGAGTATTGTGCTCAGTTCTGGGCTCCCCAGTTTAAGAGGGACAGGAAAATACTGGAGACAAGTCCAGCGGAGGGCTCTCAAGATGCTGAGGGGCCTGGACAATCTCTATTACCAGGAAAGGCTGAGAGCCCTGGGGCTGTTCAGCTGGAGAAGAGCAGCCTGAGAGGGGAGGTGAGCAATGCTGAGCAAGAGCTAAAGGGCCCTGGGGGGCAAGAGGATGGGGCCAGACTCTGCTCAGTGGTGCCCAGTGA
>WUAM01000097.1:380324-395444 GCA_024336885.1 Actenoides hombroni | reverse complement strand
GGAGAGATTCCCAACCTGGCTGTACACTGTGCTGCTGGGCCCCCTGCTCTGGGTGACCCTGCTGGATGGAGCAGGGGGGTGGCAGCAGATGATCTCCAGAGATCCCTGGTAGAGTCAGATAACAGTTGGACTTGCTGATATTAAAGGTCTTTTTCGACCACAGTGATTCTGTCCCTTCCAACCACTACTACACTGTCATTCTGTGATTCTCCTGTCCTGATCCACCCCCTACTCAGACCATTCTCAGGATGGTTGGAAGTATGTCTGTATCTTTCCCTCTAATAGGGAAGCCTTTATTTGCAGGATGCCTGCTTCAAACCACCTTAACTGCTTCCACCAATCTCCTTGCTCTGTTCTTCTGGGCTGCCACGCTTCATGCTTTCCAAAAAACCTCTTCCAGATGGCAGAAATCCCTGTTCAAAGCACCTCTCTCTGGAGCAGAAGTGCTATTGTTTCACCACACACCAAACTTTTGGAGATCTGTTGTGTTAGCAGCAGGAATTCTGCTAGGATAATAACTGGAGAATTATTTAACTCCCAGCTTTGTTTCTGTGGTGCTCTCCTTCACGCTGTTAATCAAATCTATCTTTGTTAAACAGTGCTACGGTGTCATTACTGGGGCATGATTTACAGAGGGAAGTGGAACATGAACTTGTGGTGTTGAGCCAAATTTGCTTAACCTGCCTAACACAGCCTGTCAAAGTTGTATTCCTCCAGGCCACTGCTAATTCTGTTTGTGCTGCTGAAGATCTGAGTGACTCTGATCTGATCTTCCTTTGATTGAGGGTCTCTTAGTTACTGGAAGTGCAGGGAGAAGTTTCTGGTTTAGCCAGACAACAAGGGAGGAAAAGCACTGTGACCTCTGGTAGGCAAGGAGGGGTATCCTCGTGTGTCTTTGCTCCCCTTGCTTGTTTTTATCCTTAAAAGTAGCAAAAGGATTTTTTTGCTAGATTTCTTTTTTTTTTTTGGTAGGTTTGCTGTGGGTTTTGGAGATGCTGGAATGCAGACTACCTCAAAGAATGAGTTGAGCCCCTTTTGGGGACGGACATGTGCTGCAGGCCACAAAGTGCAGAGACCCACCTCTAACTCTCCAAGCCCTTGCATCATAAAATTGTAGAATGTTTTGGGTTGGAAGGGACCTATAAAAGTCACCTCATCCAACCCCCCGTCATTGAGCAGGGACATCTGTAACTAGAGCAGGGTGCACAGAGCCCTGGCCAACCTCACCTGCAATGGTGCCAGGGATGGGGCAGCCACCACCTCTCTGGGCAACCTGGGACAGGCTCTCACCACCCTCACTATAAAAATTGTCTTCTCTCTTCAGCATAAATCTTCCTTTCTTAGTCTCAAACCATCACACCTTGTTCTGTCCCAACAGGCCCTGCTCAGAAGTCTGTCCCCATCTTTCTGACAGGCCCCTTGAAGTCCCAGAAGGTCTCCGAGGAGCCTTCTCCTCTGCAGGCTGAACTCCCCCAGCTCTCCCAGCCTGGCCTCCCAGCAGAGGGGCTCTGGCTGTCCTTTTCTTTTTCTCTCTTTCTTTTTTTTTGTTTGTTTGTAGCCTCCTCTGGGTTTGCTCCAATAGGTCTGTGTCTGTCTTGTGCTTTGTCTCCACAGTTGTTGGAGGATACTCAAGGTGACCTCCCTATAGGTTGGACTGCTGTTAAAACTCTTCTAGGTATTTGGTGGTGGTTGTTATCCAATCCAGGATACTAGGCTGGATGTAGATTTTGCTGATCAGTGGAAGGAGCTGTTCTTAAGCTCCTGAGATGCTCTTGCTTTCCACCATACCCATCACCAGCAATTCCCATCATGTTCTCAGGCAACATACCGATATCAACAGTGCTCTAGCCCTTAGCTTTCCCTGCAGAACCCAAACCTTAATGGGATGTTTGTGTGGGAAGTGTGGCAAGAAACTCTCGCTCTGTGTCGATGTAGGGAGATGGGCTGAGTCTTTAGCTGCCTACATCTGTTCTCTTCCCCAGTCCTTACTGTTGTCCCTCAGGTTTTTCATAGGACTTGCTAAACTCTTCCCTCCTTGTTTCTATTGCTTGTTGATGATCCTAACACTTCTTACAGAGGAGATGTATCATATGAACTTTTTAGTCTTCCCAAAAGTCAGATAATAACCATGAATCCAGCTAGGATGGTGCTCTTCACACTTTAGTGTGCTTTGTGGGACTGGGACACTGCTGGTTAGTGATCTCAACCTTTTGTAATGAGTGAGATAAAAAGCAGTCTGGTCATTCAAGCCCCACCAGATCTATCCAGTGATAGGTTTGATATAGCCTGAAATCTATTGCAAGTTGTGCTAAACTATTCCAACCTGGAGCGTGTGCCTTGGGCAATAAGGGATATGACTTCGATAAGGTTTTGAACTTCTCTACAGCTGTTGAATCTCATTTACCTTGCTTGAGGTAGAGCTTGGAACCTGAATTGGTTTTGGTGCTGAGACAGAACCAGCCTGTCTCTGTTGAGGACACATTCCTTCTCCAGTCTGTTGCTGGGGGACTGAAAGCAGGGACGTGATGTCAAGGCAGGCTGCCTGGGGAGAACTGCTCGTGGTGAAGATACACAAAGCTGGATAGCAAGCTCGGGGTGAATCATCAGTGAGGATCTCTTGCTAAGACTAACAAGAGCACTTGATTTATCAGTGTGGACCAAGATGGAATATCTTCAGCCCAATCTGTTGGGTACTAAATGCCTATATCCCAAGGAGGTGAGAAAAGGCCTGGGGAGATCTCGTTATTCACCAGCATGACCACAGCTGTCTCCCAGTACTTAGTAACCCCTGTAGCGTTGGTTCAGAGTACAGCAAAATGTTTCCACTGGGATAGTTCAGGTAGAAATCATCAAAATAGCCTGACCAAGATAGAGAGGAGTCCTGGAGCACATGTTGACAGAAGATGGCTGGCAGTTAACGGCTGTGTATAGTCAATAAAATACTTGTTAATGGCATGCAAGGCCTCTATTCAAACGCACAATGGGTGTCTGCTTTGTGTCTCCAGGCTGAGAACAGAATTGTGCTAGAGCAGCAGCCTTCATGAGTTGTGCCCTTGAAATGCTGCCTTGATTTGCTCCCCTCTGTTTTCGCCAGTTGACAGCAGTGCAGCTTCTTGGTGGCTTTAGTCTGACAGCAAGAGAAAGATTTGAAGGAATCAAGTTCATGTCAACCATGACCCAGGTGCATGGCCAAGGAGATGAAGTAGATCATAAAATCAGGAGGAGTTTAGGTTGGAAAAGACCTTTAAGATTTGAGTCCAAGTGCTAACCCAGCACTGTCAGGGCACCACTGACCCATGGCCCTCAGCACCACAGCTCCAAGGCTTTCAAACCCCTCCAGGGATCATGGGGACTCCACCACTGCCCTGGGCAGCCTGGGACAGGCCTGGACAACCCTCAAGGGGAAGAAATTGTTCCTTAGCTCCAACCTAAACCTCCCCTGGTGCAACCTGAGTCCATTTCCTCTTCTCCCAACCAACAAGTGACAGGATAAGAGATTGACCCCACCTGGCTCCAACCTCCTGCATTTCAGGGAGATGTGGAGAGCAAGAAGGTCTCACCAGAGCCTCCTTTTCTCCAGGCTGAATGAGCCCAGGTCCCTTAGCTGCTCCTCACCACCCTTGTGCTCCAGCCCCTTCCCCAGCTCCACTGCTCTTCTCTGGCCACGCTCCAGCCCCTCAATGTCTTGCTGGGAGTGAGGGGCCCAAAACTGACCCCAGGATTTGAGTGGCAGCCTCCCCAGTGCCAAGTCCTGGGGGACAATCCCTGCCCTGGTCCTGCTGGCCACACCAGTGCTGACACAAGCCAGGATGTGGCATAGCTTCATACCTAAACACTTGTGCTTTGTTCTGGGGAAGAGGATTGCAGGCCCTTAAATGTACAAGATGAGTACTTAATATGTTTGCGTATATGATTTTATACACATGTAGGAATTTTTGACAAGGTATCTTTTGTGGATCAGCATATTGGGTACCTGGAAGGAGATGGAAGGTCATCCTCTTGCTGTTCTGCAAGTTTGCTCTGGGAAAGGCATTATTGGATCTCTAATTCACTAAAGCTTAGAACAGTGTGGAGTTACGGTAAACTTGATCACTGAAGGACATCCTCCACTCAGGAGCACCGTGCATTAGTTGGTTTAATAATGTAAACTTTGTGACCCCAATTCTAGCTACTTATCTGGTTCCCAGCAGGTCTCAAGTTCAAGATCTGAATGTTCAGAGGCAAAACGATCAGAGGCTGGTGCTGTCTTGGGGAAAGAAAAGGCTGTGAATAGAGGAGTTGTTTCTAGCTCTGAACTAAAATGTTCCCAAAATCAAACTGCTGTCGAGCTTACTAGTGTGTAAAAATATTCTCTGGTGGGAATAGCAATTTCAGGTCAGTCTGATAAGCTGAATCCAGCCGCCTCTCTTTGTATCAGTCTGCTGGAGTTTCTCAGGTTTTTCAGAAGATTTGAGATGCAAAACCAGAGGTTTTTCAGATTTGAGATGCATCATTTTTCTCAGGTTTTGTGGTGTTACTTTTTCCCAATCAGAGGAGGAAGCAAAACCCTTAAACTACCAAGAGTATTTGGCTCCATTTAGAAGCCAAATTGTCTTCATTTAGAAGGCAAATGGTTGGTTTGCAGTGGCTGTTAAGCCAGAACAAGTGAATATTCCCTGTCAAAGCAAAACCCTGTGGTTTTGGTTGCTCTGGTGCTGAGAAATCAGAAATGACATCAAAGCTCCTTCACAAGCTCATCCCTGGGGATACTTCAGATTGGTTGAACTCTTGTGGAAGTTGACTACCCCAAAAACAAGGATGTAGTGTTGTGATGGAGTTGCACTCATGACATGCCTTAATCTGTGCTAGGTGTAATCACTTGCCACATCCTAGGAATTCAGGACCTTCTTGCTTCCTGGTAAAAGGGCAGGGCATGTTGGAGCTCCCCAGAGAAGGAAATTACTATCAAGTTACTCTCTACTTTAACTTTAGCCTTTTTTATCTACTTTCTCAGGATTCCTAGCCAGGAGCCAGTTTGTCTGCAAGAGGAAACCATTTTAATGCATGATGGTGTGCCTGCACTTCTGTAGGTGGCTCTTTGAAGTCTACTTATATTCAGCTAGGACAACACACACACACACACACACACACACACACACACAAAAAAAAAGGTAATCTGGAAGTGAAGAACAGGAGGTAGGTGTTATAATTGCAGCTGTCTGCAGAACAGGATTTGCATCTTGGCACACACAAATCTGTCATGGTGAACAATTCTGATTGCAGCTCTTAAACTGGCAAATAAGGGTTGGGTTTTGCCAGTTTGAGGCATAAGACCTGTTTCTGCTCGTGGTTGGGGCAAGAACCCTGCTAACAGTACGTTGAAGATGCTTCATAGAATTCTGCAACCCCAATTGGAGAATGAGGAAAGGAGCATGGATGTGCTGTCTAAAAAATATGAATGAAAATTAAGCGATGGAATCTTGGAGACATTAAGTTGCAGCTTTCAAGCTTGACTGGACGCTTTGCGGGTTGGGTGTTGTGTGTGCCCATTTGCATCTGTATGAGTTGAAACTATGTGGATGGGTTATGAGCTCTTGCCTAGGTATGAAAGATCTCTTACCAAAGAGCTTGCAGGTGTCTTGAGGTGTCTGTGCATCCGAGCATGGTTATAGAGCTGTTTGCAGTTGCAAGGCTTCAGAAATTAATCCTGTGCTGAATATCCCTTTACACGTAGGGTTCTCTCCTGTGACAAGGAAGTAATTTCATATCCTTCTGGCAGAGGACTGATGGTAAGACACTGAATTCAGAGATAAGAACCACTTGTTTTTCTTCCAGCTGCTATTAAAAACACCCGAAAACCCCCTTGTTTGCTCCACGGCAACCTTTGGGTTTTTCCAGTTTGTGCAGGAATAGCATTCTCCTGGGAGAGGATGACTAGACTGCTGTCTAACTGGCTTCATAGTTGAAAACTTTCCTGCTAGTGAGCCAAAATTACCTTGCTCGGATTTGTTCTGTTCCTTTCCAGTTCCTCTGTCTCAAAGCCTGCCCACAATTGCTTTCCTTGCAGGTCAGTTTTCTGAGAAACCGTAATCGTTTTATTGTTTGCTCTCAGGATCCTGTTTAACTCTGCCAACAACTGCTTCTCATGCTGTAGTGATGGTGATGTGCGTGTACCAGCATCCTAAACCACATCAGGTGATGGTTCCTCTGCAACCCCATCACCTACCTGTGTGTGGAAATGAGGCAAAACTGTGGCTGTGTTTTCAGGTGGTGGCTCCTGCAGTCTATTATGCCACTGATCACTGAGCAGCTGATTAAGTTTTTGATTAATGAGAGCACTATTTTCATGGTCTGTGCTTCAGCATGTGCATACCCAGTTACTGCTTTCATGCTCAAATTAGCTCTGCAAGGCTGGCATGTAAATGGGAAA
Organism: Actenoides hombroni; assembly: GCA_024336885.1. Lineage (NCBI taxonomy): Eukaryota > Metazoa > Chordata > Aves > Coraciiformes > Alcedinidae > Actenoides > Actenoides hombroni. The sequence continues at coordinate 389,035 of WUAM01000097.1, read as the reverse complement.
ATTTCTGTCCCACATCTCTAGGGCTGGAATAGGATGGAAGTGTTTTAACAATTGTAACTTGAGTGACTGGGGTTTTTAAGGAGGTAAATGCTGCCTGGCTGCTCTTGACTACTGCATTTCTTGCCAAGGAAGGTGGTAAAGGAGGCTAAACTTAGATCTGAAGGTGGCCTCCTTAGATCTGTCCTATAAATGACCAAAGTGTGTCACTCCATTCCTTTGTTGGGGTAGAGAACTGCAAGCTAGACAGCTCTACACATGTTCTTTAGTGCCCTCAACCAAACTGAAGGAGCTGTTGAAGGGGGTTTGTCCTACCTGTGCTATCTAGGTGGGTTGGTAACTACTCTGGGCTTTTATTTAACAGTGGGAAAACAGGTGCCCTTGTTGATTCCATACTGCAGCCTGGAAGTTGTGTTTATGCTAATGGTGGGGAGGTGAAGCCAGGAATTGTTCTGTTCAGAGGCGAGACTAAATTTAGTAATTAGCTTGGCTTAATCTGAGCATCTATTCCTAAGCTCAGCTCTAACACAGCTCTCTTCCTGATGGGGCCTTCAGACTCAGGGTAAACTTCTAGAGGGCCTCTTGGCCAGCTAGATACAATCCTTGCAGGGACAAGGTGTTGGCATCTACATTGCCTTCCTAATGTGAGCTGAGTCCCGAAGTGTGGTTCCACTGTCGGGCTGTGCTGTTGTTCCCTTTTACTGTCACTTGACTCATTACAGAGGCCAAGTGTCTCCTTAAAATAGACATGGCTTTGAAGTGATGGGATCTCAGACCTGAGGTGTGATAACCCTGCAGATGGGTACATGGAGACCCTCTGCTTGCGATGAATCCACAGAAGGTAGCAATGGCCCTTCTCTAAGAGGACCTGAGCAGGGATGCTGCGTTTCTCTCACTCAACTCAAACTCTTTGCTGGCTACTTGGACTTCTTTTGCCACATACCCAGTTCTGATCCCAGTCTGCAGTGTTAAAGCTGGAGGTGTCAAGTTGAACTTGGAAAACAAATGCAACCCTGCTACTGTCCCATCGCTGAGGGAGGGTGGCACTTCAAGGAGAGAAAAGCGAGAGGCTTTTTGTGCAGTTGAAATCAAGGTAAACAAGCATTGCAAACTGTGAATCTGTTTTAGCAGTGAGTAGAACGCTACTGGGCTTTGAAGCTTGTTATGGAACTTCAGGGGCTTTTTGCAGTTCTTGCATAATTGCAGCCAGCCATTTTATTTGCTCAGTAAGATGAAAGCTGTCATCCCAACGTGTGAAGAATCTTCACAATTGCATCTCAATAGATTATCTGTTTGCGTGTTGGAAGTGAGGTTTTTAGTCTGTCTGGAAACTGTTAGAGTTGCTCCTGGCTACCAGCTTCTTTGTGCTTTCAGCCCTCATGAACCTGCTGCTGAGTCCCATTAAAATCCACCCTTTGACTGGAAAATGTTGGTCTTCGTTAGGCTGGTTTTCATCTCCGCCGCTTCCCATGTGCGGTTTTGCTTGGTCTGAAACCGTGCTGCTGCCTGGTGCCCTCCTCTGCTTGGTCAGGAAGGTTTCAGGTAAATATTTATGTCTGTGGCTGCCGTGTGATCTAACTGTGGATGTGTTAAGCAAGGGGCTTCGCAACTGTGCGTAGCCAAGATTTGAGGTTGTTGGTTTTTTTCCTTATTGCATCTCTAGACGTTGCTGAGTGTTCCTGTTTTTTATCTGTTGCCTTCAGTTGTGTAATTCTCCATTGCTCTATTACATGACATCATCTGGATCTGCTGCTTCAGTCTGTTCTTTGAGCTGCATAACATGCTCAGCTGAGTCTTGGGTAAGGCCCGTCATTTATTTCTAAATCCATTGGCGTTCTGAAAATAAATAAAGGCCATGCTAGACTCCTTATCGCCAGCGCGTTGCCTCCAGCAGCAGTGAAAATATTCGCATTGTTTGAGTCGCTGTTAACTGTAGAAGAGAGGCTGGGTTGCCAGTGGGTGGACTAGTTACTGAGGTTTGGGTTTTTTCTTTAAATTGTACTGTTGCACACACGAGGAGGGGAAAAAAAAAAGGCTGGCAAGTGTGTTCCCTGCTGGAATCAACAATCTCTTAATGTTCTGTGGCTCAGCTCAGGCTGAAGTCAGCTATTCAGCTGGGGCTCTCTGGGAATCTATTGCATGTGGTTTAGTACTACCTGAGAGCTGCTCATCAGACTAGCATAGTTCTTTGTGTAGCTGTGACATCATCTGAAGGCAGGCTTTTCCCCCATGATCTTCCCCACATAGAAACCAAAGCAATGGAAACCCATCTTTTATTGAACATCAGGTCTTAGGGGACTTGAGGGAGGTGTTGGTACAGGCTGCCCAGGGAGGTGGTGGAGTCACCATCCCTGGAGGTGTTCAAAAAGCCTAGATGTGGCACTTCAGGACATGGTGTAGCAGTCGTTATAATGTTAGGTAGGTGGTTGGACTTGATATCTTGGAGGTCTTTTCCAACCTTACTGATTCTGTGATTCGGTGGCATGGCTGGCTCTCAGCAGTCCTGCTGTACCAGGTTATGACATGTCCCATCATGGTTCTCAGGAGATGGAGGGTGGGCACTCTGGTCCTTGGTTGGCTGCTGCTACTGAGTGCGGGGAGCAATGATGCTGGCAGAGACACTGAGTCCTGTTGCTAATGAGCCATGAAATGGAGATGTGCTTTGACAAGCTCCATGGAGATGTCCTCTGTTTAATTGCTACAGAAAGGTAAACTGGCATTCAGATGCTCAAGTGGCAGACTAGAGCTTAAGATGCTTCTTGGGAGATGGGTTTCACTATGCATTCAAGCTCTGGTTCAAATCCTGCCCTCAGGTTGAAGGTGCTCAGGAGCCTGATGACAGACTGCAATTACAAGACCAATGAAGTCCACATGCTATTGCTTCTCTCTTGAACTGTTAGCTCTGCTCATCCTCCCTAGATGTGTTCAGTTCTCCTAACTTAGGTGTGATGCATCTCTCCTTCCCTACAAGAGGTGGAAAGACTTGAGATGGCATTTGTGCTGTTGGACTCCAAGGTCTGGGTTAGATTTAGGTCAGGCACTTCCCTGAGGAAATGTGTGTCTCCTGCTTTCCACACCTATCTTGTGGGAAGCCTGGGAGGCCCTGTGTTGTCTGTACTGTACAGGACATCCAAGGTGAGTGCCTGGGGCTGCACTGTCTAGGGGAAGCTTTCAGTGTCCCCAAGTCCATGCCAAGCTTACAGCTCACTCGTTGCATCCTGGAGAGATCACTAGACTAATCCTCTGCTAGCTGAACTTTTTGGCAGATCACTAAATGCCTGTCTTGCTCTCTTCTTTCTAAGGTAAGCTCAGCTAGTAGTGACCAAAGTCTGACCAAGTCTTGTCTTAGTGTGTTGTGACACAATATTAAGAAGTGTATTAAGAAGAGCATTACCAGCAGGTTGTGGGAGGTTCTTCTCCCCCTCTAGCTGGACCTAATGAGGCCATCTCTGGAATACTGTGTCCAGTGCTGGGCTCGCCACTTTGAGATGAGGAACTACCAGAGCGAGGCCAGTGGAGGACGGGAAGATGCTGAGGAGCTGGAGCATTTTTGTGCCCAAGAAAGGCTGAGAGCCCTGGGGCTGTTCAGCTGGAGAAGAGCAGCCTGAGAGGGGAGCTGAGCAATGCTGGGCAAGAGGATGGGGACAGACTCTGCTCAGTGGTGCCTAGCCACAGGACAAGGGGCACCAACTGGAAGCCAGAAGGTTCCATCTGAGCAGGAGGAGCAAGTTCTTTGGTGTGAGGGTGTGGGAGCCTGTGCCAGGCTGCCCAGAGAGGTTGTGGGGTCTCCTTCTCTGGAGAGATTCCCAACCTGGCTGTACACTGTGCTGCTGGGCCCCCTGCTCTGGGTGACCCTGCTGGATGGAGCAGGGGAGTGGCACCAGATGATCTCCAGAAGTTCCTTCCAACCCCCACCATGCTGGGATTCTGTGACCCTATCGTTCTAGTAAGATGCAAGTTTGACCCATCTCAGACTGTCTGATTTCAAATGTTGCTCGTGAAAAGTCTTGTGTAAATCAATGGCTGGATGAGGAACAACTCTTAACGTGCCTGTTGATGGGAAGGCCTGAGCATCTCCTGTTCCTTGTCATGTGGGAAGGATATGACTTTCTTGCTCTGTGCTCTAGGCAGTTTCCAAGGATGGCCAAGTACTCTACTTAATGTTTTGGTCCTTAGGACCTCAGACAAGGAGAATTGAATGAAATCTGTCCCTGCTAAACCAATGCAATGAGGAGACAAAAGCCTGGGCAGCACTGGTGAGCATCACATGAACCAGAGCTTAGTAGGTGTCTGGCCTTGCTAGCTCCTGCTCAGCTGGCAGGTGGGATCTTCCCATACAAGACCTTCCAGTAAGGATGTCTAGGTTTTAGGGAGTCCTTATTCTCTCTGCTGCTGTAGAGGTGAGACCTACTTAGAAAATTCCTTCAAAGAGGAAAAGGCTTATGTCTGCTGCTATTCCACACTCCTTGGGAGGGCTGGAGAAGGGACTTTGCAGTCAGACCTTCTCCAAGTTGCAGTTCCCTCTTGTGGCATTCAGCTGACCACCAAGAAGGCAATGGTTGCGTGAGACTTGCTCCCCTCATGTGCTTGCAGGGGACCCTTAAATACCTCCTGAAGGTGAGAGCAAAATTTGTCCCAGGTCAAGTGAGCCCTGTTCTGGGGTGTGGGGAGGGCCTGTGTTTTTTCAAAGCTGTGGAGATGTGGTGCTGAGGGCCATGGTTTAGTGGTGCCCTGGCAGTGCTGGGTTAATGGTTGGACTCGATCTGAAAGGTCTCTTCCAACCAGGAGAATTCTTTGATTTCCCCTTCTTATTTGTGAATATGAGCCAGGAGAAGCAGAATGTTGTGTCTTGGTTTGCCTTAGAGCCTCAGACTTCTGGGTGAGCTCCTTGTGCTGCTGCCTCTTCATCTCCTCTGACCTACCCCCTTGTGCTAAAGGAACTGTTGTGCCTTCTCTTGGAGTTTTGTGCCACTTTCTGTGGTCTTCTTTTTCCTGTTTTGATGAGTTTCTCAGATGGGGAGGTGGGGGGAAGGGGAGAGGCAGCCTGTAAGATTCGACTCTTAAAGGGTAACTTGAGATGTGCTCCTCTACATCTGGAAGGACTGATACTGGAGGACAGGCACCAAAAAAGAAGTTGCCAGTTGCTGAACTCACCCCTGTGTCTCAATCTGCAGGCTGTAGCTGCTCGAATTGCAAGGTCACTAGTTATCTTTGCCTGTAATACTGAACTTCTTTGACTCTTAGAAACAAATCTGGTGCCCCAAACTGGCTTGGGGCTCATCAGAACAACTTCAAGCATATGTCCTGGAACACGAGATCTTTAACCCTGTAGTCGAGACCTGTGGGCTTCAGCTCCTGGGGTGAGACCAAAAAAAAAAAAGCATTGAAGCAAATAAAGTTGGGATAAACCCTTAAAAACCTTTCAAATGCCAAGAACTCTCAAAGGGGAGTTATCTGGTGGTTCCCTGCCCTGGGGAGGGGGCTTCCCAGCAAGACTCTGTGCTCCCTCTGCTGAGCTGCGGCATTTATTGCAGTGTCCTGCGAGCAGAGCTGGCCTCCTGCAGCTGATGGCACAGAGCAGGCTGCGTGCCCCAGGAGCTCCAGTTGGGAAGCAAGTTGATGTGTTGCCTGAGTTGCAGTCAAAGCAGCAAGAGGTGTGGGGGGGATTTAAGGAGTTGAGAGCATGATTAAAACAGAGGAAACCAACTTTAACTGCAGATATGGTAGTATGTTGTTGTTGTTTTCATCCCACGAGCAACTTCTTTGCTTTTATTCAGTCTTGGCTGTGTCACAGGCATGGGAATCCCAACACTACTTCATGCAGAAGAGTTGGAGAAGGGTTTCTCTGCAATGCTTGGGTCCACCTAGTGTTGCTTTCTGGGCTCCCAACTCTTGCAGTCTCCAGTGCTGGCCCACTAGAAAAATCAGTCTTGGCCAAAGCATCCTACTAAAAAGCAAATATTTGTTCTTCTCTTGGAGGAAACCTGAGTATCTTCTGCTTGGCTGTATGGCTGATCCTGCTGGACCAGGCAGTCAAGTTCTGTATGACCTGGTTGTGAAGGCAAGTGAAAATCCACTTCCTGGTGGTTTCTATCCACCAACCAGTCTATGTACAAAGAGCTACTTAAAGCCAGTCAGAGTCAATAAGAAAAAACTTGCCAAGGGAGGATAATGAATATCTGCCTTGAAGGGAGGCTGTCTTTTTTGCATGGAGTTAGTATCCTGCTGGAGGGAAATACTCAAATGAAGCTCCTCAGAAGCTGAAAGACTCAGGGTAGGGTGTAACTCCTGCTCCTTGTATCCTAGGCCCCTTTGGGTGACTGTGCTTAGCTGGCCCAGTGGAGACTGCTGGCAAAGAGCAGGTCTGGAGACACTGGGACAGACCAGATAGCGCCAGACAGAAGGTATTTGATATTATTTCTGGTGCCTGGCATCATATCCATATATAAGTTGATACCTTCCAGAAAGTTATACTGCTGGTGGGGCTAACATTTCTAGCAAGGGGACAGCTACTGCTATAATAATAATTCATCATTATAGGGAAATCTGGTTTGGGGGATAAAAGGAAACTAATGTAGGGCTCATTTTTCCCCTGTTAGCTGCGTGCTTATACGTCTTGAAGGAATTCTACGAACCCCTGCAGTAGACTTGTATGCCCTGTGAAGTTGTCCTCGCATGCTCTCCCATATATCCCCATAGTCCTGTTCTTCCTGGTCATTGTCTTCCAGGAGGAGCAGACAAGGCCACTGCTTGGGAGACTGGACTTGGCAATCATCTGATGTAACTGGATGTCATGTGTTCCACTTGTGCAAGGATTTAAATGTTGAATTAAATGTGCACAGTTTAAGCCATTAAAGCGACTATTAACTTCTGCAGTGTAAGCAGGACTTTGCAAACCCACAAATTGTTACTTTAAAATGCATCCATCCCCCAAACCAACAAAACCAGATTAAAACTAGGTCTTCTCACTCTTCTTCCCATGATGATTTTTGGGTGGGAATGGGTTTCCCTTGTGAGCTGAAGGAGGTGGCACTTAGAGTTTGAAACTGGAGAGTGAGGTCGCTCCTTGAAATGAATCTAAGTGGTAACTATAAGCATGAATACTCTCTCCTCCAGTATTTGCTGAAATTATACAGTAGCTTCAGCCTTCAAACCTTGGCGAGAGTTTCCTACCTCTGAACTGGTGTCAAAGGGTTTTCTAGGTGGTGTTTTTCCCAGATGAGGTCTGCTGATTTTAGAGGATGCGGGAGGTTTGCTACGGATATGCTGCCTTGAGACCAAGACCTGTAGCAATCCGAAGCTAAGATATGTTTAAGAATTCATTAAACTTCCTTCACCTCTATTTTCCAAATATTCCCAAACTGCTTGTTGCAACTGGATCAGCTTAGACCCTTCTGGAGGAAAGAAAGATGGGGAAATGGAGAAACAAAGCAGTCCAAGTCCAGGTTTTATGGTAATATAACTTTGTCATCATTTGATATGGTCTGTACACACTGGAGGTGATGCAAATGTCCTCTTGCCAGTCTTTAATTGCTGCCTGGCTTTTATTTCAGCAGAGGAGTGTTAAGCTTCAGCTACTGCTTCCCAAACTGCCTCCTGTTCTGTGCTCCTGGTGTGGGCACTTACCTCCTCCTGGGGAGTGACTTGAGCAGGGAGGCAAAAAAGCACCAAGGCTTGCTCAGATTGTAAGCCAATGGGGCAGCAGTGGCTGGGGAAAACTCACCAAAAGAACAAGAGTAAACTTACGGAATGTGACTGGTTTGGGGTTTTTTGTTTGCTTTTTTTTCTTAAAGGGAAGGCTGCAGGTTGGGGAGCATCCCTATGCACCTGCTTTAAAAAAAAAAATCTTTGTTGTTGCTGCTGCTTAGTGTTTGTTAAGAAACTTGAGGTACATTGTTTTACTGTGCCCCAGGGATTTATTTGGGATCCCGGCTGGCTGCTTTTGATTCCAACTAGCCTGTGCCAGGCTATTTCAGAGGGAGTTTTGAAGGGGGCAGAGAAAACCAGTCCAGACGATGGGACCCCATGGTGTGTACATCATACAATCGCAGAATGGTCGAGGTTGGAAGGGACCTTTAGAGGTTATCCAGTCCAAGGCCCCTGCACTGAGCAGGGCCATCTGCAGCCAGAGCAGGTTGCTCAGAGTCCCGGCCAACCTCATCTTGAATGGTGCCAGGGATGGGGCAGCCACCACCTCTCAGGGCAACCTGGGACAGGCTCTCACCACCCCCACTGTAAAAACTTCCTTCTCTCCAGTCTAAATCTCCCTCTTAGTGTAAACCCAACACCCCTTGTCCTGTACCAACAGGTGCTGGTTAAAACTTTGTCTCCATGTTTCTTATTATGACCTTTCAGTACTCAAAGGGAAACTCTAAGGTCTGTCCAGAGCCTTCTCTTCTCCAGCCAGAGCAACCCCAAGTCTCTCAGCCTTGTGTGCTTTATGGGAGAAGCAAGATCTGTCAGCTTGGTGCTTCCCCTCCCCCCCCATCTCTGAAGTTTGTTGGCAGCTTCTCGGGTCGGTAGAAAAGTGAAAACTGTGGGTTGGGTTTTTTGTGTGTGTGTTTGTTTGGGTTTTGTGTGGGGGTTGTTTGTGTGGTGGTGTTGGTTGGGTTTTTTTCTCGGTTTTGGTTGTTTTTTTTACGTTTTTAAAATACAAGTGACGAACCTCAATCTGGGGGGGGGGGGGGGGGGGGGGGGGGGAAGTGGGCTCCCGT
>WUAM01000097.1:350415-371959 GCA_024336885.1 Actenoides hombroni | reverse complement strand
GCCACAAGCCGTTGCCGCCTCTGCCACCTGAGCAAGTGGCATTTGGGAACAAATGTGGTGGCTCGGGGAAGGGGGGGGGGTAGGGGGCAGGTGCTGAGCAGCCAGGAGAGGTATGGAAGGTGTTTGAACAGCATCTCTATTAAAGAAGTAGTGCAGGTAAGTTGTAGTCTTAAAAGGATAAAAAAAACCCCAAACCCTAAAGTCAAGCGCTACTGTTGCTGGGAGACGCATTTGGACTGGAAATTTAGAAAACCATCTCTGCCAGCTCTTTAATTATTTAATTCACTAAAGTAAGGCAGTACTTGATGCATTTTATTTTATTATTTTTTTTCAATGGACTTTGCTGCTTAGTAATGATATCTCTTGCCTGTGCTGGGTGTCTCTGTGCTGTTGTGTGTTAAGGATGGAGAATACCTTTTTCGAATTCAGTTTAGATGAACCAGAGGCGCTGCTTTTCAGGGTTTGAATGGAGTTTCAAGATGTGTGCGGGGAGACAAGCACGAGAGATCTTACCTGTTCTGGTTTCTCTCTTAATTTATGCTAAAACATCCTACCAGCCTGCCTGTGAGGCTTTACATGCTGATGTTTTGGGGGGGGGGGGGGTAGCATGCTGAGCGAAAACAAATTGCATGTATGTAGTCTGTCTCTAAACTGCTAGCAAACATCATCCCTGGTGCTGTAGCCATGGAAGCCATGTAGACGAACCATAAACAATGTTCTCCTGAATCATGCTCTATCAGGGATTGTCAGTCTGCACTTATTTTGCCACCGGACCCGCACGTTTTTCTTTTGGGGTTGATGATGGGCAGCAAAATCTGATCTGCTGCTGCTGTTTCAGGGCTCTGAAATGTAGAAATTGTCTGGGGTGATTTGTGGTATCTTGCCAAGCCTGTCATGATTTGAAATCCCTGTGTTCTTGGTTGGTGGGGGTTGAGGATGTGGAGGGCTGCTGCACTGCCATTTGGGTGCCCTTTGGACTGTGTTCACTTTTTTACGGCAAGGGGAGGTTTTTTCTGTGTCTTGCCTGGAACCACAACTGAAGATGTGTTTGGTGGCCGGGTGCCTGGATTTGCTGCTCTTCTCCAGTGTCTTTCTATGTTTCCAGTATAGATCTTGGTTTGGACTGAACTTCTGGGTTTGTATGAAGTAGAGCTGGCCTCCTGTTCCATCCAGATGCCCTTTTTGGAGGGGGGTTGCTAGTGGGGAAGGGATGCAGGAGAAACTTTGCTGCAAAAGCTTGGCTCAGATGTTGCTGCTTCTTGAGCAGCTGTTCTCGTTTCTGGTGGCAGTAAGCTAGGAGATAAAAACTTCATAGAAATGCACTTTTGATTCCCAATCATAGTCCTGGTACCCCTGGGGGGAGGATTCTAGAGTGTGAAACTGGTGGTGCTGGAGCTTCTCTTCCACATGACCCCGAAGAAGAGGTCTTGCTGGTTTACATCTTGTTGATGCAGAATTTTTGCGGTGTTTTAACAGAGTTGAACCACTGCAGGGAACAGCTCCTGTCCTCTGAATAGCCCCAAGCAAGTGAAATGTTGATAGACAGTCTCTTAACCATTTTGGCATGTTTTACACAGCACTGCTGCAGATAAATGGCAGGTGGTGGCCTCTGGAAGACCTGCTGGTACAAGGAAAGCATTTCAGCAAAGAAAAAATCATCTCGGGCACCTTTTTGAACCTACATTCAACCCTGACCAAGATTTGGGGCCATTGCAGGTTTTTTGTCGTTATGATTTTTTTTTATTTTGATTAAGAGTTAGGAGGTTTTTTGATAAGGCCCTGCGAGTGAAAGAGCCGTCTGAAAAGCTGTCGGTAAGAGTTAACGCTTTCTAAAGTATTTAAACATTTCAGGAAAAGTCTACTGAAGAGCCTCAACTGGTCTGTTCTTGGGCCTTTGCCAGCTGGTGGGATCTCTGGAGGTATTTGCTTTCTCTCCTCTCCATGTAGCACTTATGCAAGAAATCCTTGCAACTCTTAAATCACTTTTTTTTTTGAGAGGGCCCAACAAAATGAAACCTCCCCCTTTCAACCTGGGCGGGTGGGGGAGCAAATAAGCCCAAATTCTCTGTCCTCCAGCCAAATCCCGAAGTGTTGTCATTCCCCAGGTTCTGTGGCTTGTCCCGCTCACCTACGGAACGCTGGCCAAGAAACCTGTTGGAAGAGGGAACGTGATCCTGTTGGCTGCAAGGTTCTCAATTTACAGGGTGGCTTCCTCTTGCAGCTCACCTTTGGGAGGCACCCTTGGATATTAATTGCTCAGGTGGGCTCAATTGTGATGAGGCCAGCTGGACAGCCTGGTGCTGCTGGGAAATCCAAGCCCTGTTGACACCATCCTGGAGCGTGCGTGGGTTGGGTTTGTTTTTTTGGCAAGGTGAGGCGGGGGGGGGAGATCCCTGGTAGTTGTCACCGCTGCAGCCCGTGGTCTTCGGTGAGATGGTTTTATTGCGACGGTTTTATTGCGACGGGTGTTCTGGAGGATGCTGGGGAGGGGATGAAGAGGGGAGTTGTTCAATGCGGGGAAGAACAGGCGTTGGGAGCAGACATGTCTGATCCCTGAGCTTGTGTGTGGGTGGGTGTTCGCCTGGGAGTGAGCAGGCAGGAGGATGCTTCCTGCTTTTTATCCTTTCAGCGTGATGCTTTCTATTTTCACAGCCAGCAACTGTGAAAATTAGTTCTGGGGTTTCGTTTACCAGAGTGATTGTGGCATGATTTAAGACTTCCTCTGACCGTTTTCTTTCACCAGAAGAATATCCATCTCCTTGCATATAGTCCCTGGTTCTACACTTAAGTGCCTGCTGAACTGTGAAGCTATAAAGTTGTGTTTTCTGCCCAGGCCGGGACTGGCATGATGGGGTGGTGACACAGTGATGGGGGACACTGTTTAGATTGACATAAAGCTTTGCTCCATGGATCTAAGTGACTACTGCCCTATGGGATAGCCTAGGAAATGGCAGAGGGCTGGTGTCATGGCCTCCAAAAATCACAGAAATAGGACACTTCCCAGGGGGTCTTAATGATTGCTTAGTTTTTGTAATTCAGGCCTCTTAGTCCTAAAATTGGGGAATTTTGGGGAAATTAAACCCTTGTGGGAAGCAAAGAGGTGGTGCAAATCCTTTAGGGATACTTCTAGTAGAAAGCCAAGTGGAGTATCTGTGCAATTATCTGACAAGAGAAGTATGTTGAACATACATAACTTTTTTTTAAGTGCTTTTTACTAACAGGAATGTCTTTCCTGGAAGGATTGCTAAAGGACTTGGCTGTCTACACATGAAGAGGACAAAGCTTGTGTCCCTGCAGGTCTGAGTCTCTTGGCTAAAGCAGCAATTTGCCATTGGATTTGGCTGCTTAAAAGCATCTTCCTTCTTGGTATCTGCTGTGACCAACACTTAATCATCTTCTGAAAGCTTACCAGGGTGAAGGGGTTTGTAGTAGATTTAAATCTTCTTGGGCTGTAACTGTCTTCAAGGCCCCAAAATGTGATTTCTTGTAGGTGTTTGCATGCAAACAATATTTTAATCAACCCATTTAGATAAAGGTCTCTAACAAAACCCTTGCTTTACAACCAAGTGGTGCCAACACCTGCTAGTACGCTACACTGCTGCCTGCATTGAACCTCTGGGCATGCCATGTGGGGATGAGTCCTTCATCCATCCTTCAGTGTCTTTCACAGAATGACAGGGGCTGGAAGGGACCTCTGGAAGATCATCTAATCCAACCTCCCTGCCAAGGCAGGTTCACCTAGAGCAGGTTGCACAGAAACAGATCCAGGTGCGTTTGGGATGTCCCCAGAGGTGGAGGCTCCACCACCTCTCTGGGCAGCCTGTTCCAGTTCTGTCACCCTCAAAGTAAAGCAGTTCCTCTTCATGTTTAGATGGATCTTCCTATGTTCAAATTTGTGCCCATTACTACTTGTCATGTCACTGGACTCCCCTGAAAAGAGTCTCACCCTATCCTCTTGACACCCATCCTGTAAGTATTTATAAGCACTGGGAAGGTTACCCCCCTGCCAAGTCGTCTTTTCTCCAGACTAAAAAGACCCAACATGCTCAGCCTTTCCCCATAAGCAAGGTGTTTTAGTCCCCTAATCATCTTGATAGCCCTTTGCTGTACCCTCTCCAGCAGTTCCCTGTCCTTCTTGAACTGGGGATCCCACAGCTGGGCACCATACTCCAGATGTGGCTTCACCAGGGCAAAGTAGAGGGGGAGGAGAACCTCCCTCAATCTGCTGGCCACACTCCTCTTCATGTACCTCGGGATACCATTGGCCTCCTTGGCCCCAAGGGCACGTTGCTGGCTCATGGTCATCCTGTTGACCACCAGCACTCTCAGGTCTTTTTCAACAGACCTGCTTCCCAGCAGGTGACCCCCTTGCCTGTACTGGTTCAGAGGGTTATTTCTTCCTTGGTGTAGGACCCTACACTTGCCCTTGTTGAATTTCATGACGTTTCTCTAGGCCTTACTGTCCAGCCTGTCCAGGTCTCGCTGAATGGCAGCACAGTCTTCTGGAGCATCTGTCACTCCTCCCAGTTTTCAAAGGCTTGACAGCTTTATGAGGAGGAGGAGGAGCCAAAAAGGGGAATGTAGACAGAGGGGAGCCTGTCCTTAGTCTTTCACTGTGATGATGGGTAGGTTGCTAACACATCTCCAAGTAGTAGTGCTCTAGAAAGAAGTCTTAGGAAGATATTTAGATGTTTGTGATGGACATGTGGATATAATCAAGGGGAGGGGAAACATAAATGGTCCTCTGTGGTGCCTGGTAGCTTGTTCTGGGGCTATGCTAAGTCCTTCTCCTCAGCTACACCACGGAGATGAATAAAGGGTGAATTGGAGGCATAGGGCTCTGGTGTGTCCTCTGCAAGAAGAGGTTATCCCCCTCAGCCTCTGCTCAGGATGGAACACAGATGGATATGCTTCTGCACTGAGAAAGCACGTGTGGTACTTGCAGAGGGAGTGAGGCTATAAAGCTGCAGTGAAAGAGTCCTGTAGTTGAACTTGACTCTTGTTCCTTCAAGATAAACCATAGAATGGTTTGGGTGGGAAAAGGGACCTTAACGCTCATCTAATTCCAAACCCTCTGCCATGGGCAGGGACACCTCCCACTAGACCAGGAAATCTCTGGGCCATAGCAGTGATGCTGTTTCACATTTAATGACTCACAACAGGTCTTTTTACCCCTCTTGGGTTCTTCCCATTCTATTTTCCTTTGCCTTTATCGATGCAAAGCGGAGCTTTCTGAGCAAAGGTCTACATTTGAACTTGCTAGAGGTAGCAGTACTCATACACTGCTTTTACCAGACATTTTCCTGCCCAAGAATTAACAAGCGTGTCTTGCTCGTCTTGCGCTTCCTTGAATTATGGCGATTGGCCTTGAAACCCTGACTTGTGTGGTTTGTTGTTTTGTCACACCTCTCTAGTCATAGAGGGGGAAAAAAAAAACAACCCAAGTAACCTCAAGCTCTTGTCCTGGATGCCAATTGTTATTACCCAGAATGGTGGCACAGGGGTACGCTTCTCATCTCTGAGCGTACCAGTATGAGCTGTGCTTTCACCAGCGTTTCCCAGTTCAAGTATCCAAGGCTGGAAGAAAGGATCAGCTGCTTAAGGTGTAGATGGAAACGAGAATTGGCAACTTAAGGCAAAATAGCTGTTTGCATGCTGCTGTCCATTCGCTCCTGCTGACTTGGCTGGTTGTAAATAATTTGCAGCAAATGTTTCCACGTGGAGAACTCGCTGCTTGGTTCTTCCCTGAAAATTGCCAGGATCTCATATTTGAAGAGCATGACTGATGCTCGGCGGGAGACCCCTGCAATATTGATATATTTGGAACTGATCAGCCCGTCAGTGTGATGAGATTTCCTGCCTGTCGAGCAATTTGCCTGTTATTCTGCAGGGATGTGGTTGTGTTATGAAAGGAGTTTGAGGCTTCCTCATCCTCCTGCTGCTGAGCTCTTGCTGCATACAGATTTTAAGTTTGGATTTTTTTTTTTTTAACTCTCAATTACTGGCTTCTTTCAGTCAGTGCTCCACATAATTTAAAAGGGAAAAAAAAGTCTTCTCCTGCAGGTTTCCCGTGGGGATATTATTTTTTGTGTGTGGTTTTTCTCTTAAGTCTGTCTGTCTGATTTTCTGCTGACTTGGGATGGAGGAGGGGAGCAGCATTGTTGGGTTAGGTATCTGAAGCATGTAATTTGTGGCTCTCCTTTTTTTTTTCTTTGGTTTTGTGCCTCGGATTGCATGAACCTGGATGCAGCTCCCTGGTCACTTGTGCAGCTAAGGACTCCTTTGTCCCATGATGTTAACTCACAGTGGGATGGAGAGAACAAAGAGTGAGAAGTGAGCTTGGAGTTTAGTATTGGAACACCAGGTCTGGTAGAGCCTTGGATAGGGGCTGCTTTGTCACCTTCCCCCAGATCTAAGCCTAGGGTGAGACAATACATTTGTTCAAGTTGGACATGGCCCTGGGTGTGTTTTGAGGTAGTGCAACCAACTGCAATATTCCTTGTTGTGCAGGGAAGCTGGTGCCCAACTATTTCATAGCATTCATGGGCGCTTTTAGCATTGATTGACAAACTCCTGGAAGTCAGCTTGACGTGACCAAAACCTTGCTTCAAAACTAAAGCCCTATGCATCTTCTGGAAGTAGATTTTTTTCTAGATAACTGAGAAGTTCAGTCTGTCATGCTGAGAATAGGTAATTCCTCCTGGGAGGAAATTGGGAAAGTTTAAAGGTTTTTTCAGCTGAGCTTCTTGCTCAAAGGCTTAAGCATTTTGCTTTATTAACTTCAAGGTAAGACATGTCATGTGCTGATGTGTTTCAGAAATATCCTTAGAGCTCCAGCAAAACTGTTTGAGGAAGGTGGTGGAAATGGGTATATCGGAGCACGCCTTGAGTGAAAGATGATAAAGGGACCTAATGTTTTCTGATCAGTACTTATGGGGTAACTAAATGCTTCAGATGTACAGGCTGCCTGTGTTGAGAGACAACCAAAGAGCAGCCAATATTAAAGGGCCTGTAAATCACAGAATCATAAAATGGTTTGGGATGGAAGGGACCTTAAAGATCTTCTCCTTCCAACCCCTCTGGCCATGGGCAAGGACACCTCCCACTAGAGCAGGTTGCTCAGAGCCCCATCCAGCCTGGGCTTAAACACTTCCAAGGATGGAGCATCTCCAGCTGCTCTGGGTGGCCTGTTGCACTGTCTCACCACCCTCCCAGTGAAGAACTTCTTTACTTCCCAATTTAAATTAGAAATTGTTTTTAATTTCTAACTGAATTTCTAGTTTCTAATCTAAAATTTAAAAAATCTAAAATGAAAACAATCTAAAACTCTAAATTTAAAATCTACTTCCTAATTTCTAATCTGAATCAGGAAGAAGTTCTTCACTGGGAGAGTGGTGAGACCCTGGAACAAGTTGCCCAGGGAAGTTGTAGATAAAAAAAAATAAAAATGGATAAAGTATCTTTCCAGGAACTTTTTCAACATGGTGTTATCTCAAAGTGAACTCCAATTAAGTATCAAGACACTACTTGGGAGAGTTTTACTGGAGGGAAGTCATAAAAGCTGAAGTCTCTGGTACCACATGTAAGAGGCTTGCTAGAGAGCTGTTTTGCTTCAATATAAGGCTTGTGCTGCAGAGAGCTGTTTACTTGCAAGAAGCCAGCAGCAGAATATTGTAATTGAGTTATCGAAGTATCCAGAGAATGTGTTTTTATTTGTAATCCACTAATATTGGAAGGCTCAAGCGAACTTATTACTAACCTTAAAAGAAGAGAGTTTAAATGGGTTGTGAGATTTGAGACACGTTTCCCCACAGGAATTTAATAATGGAGGATGGATTTTGTCTGGTTTTGTTGTTAAATGTAAATGTAAAAATGGGAAGAATGTGAAAAATCAGGAAGTATACTCGCTCCTTGTCAGCTGCATCCCACTGTGGATCATCTGATTCATCCTAATCCTAAAACCAAGCACCTTAAACTGCAGCAAACTTGACTATCCTACCAGTTAGGAGGTAAATTTCATGTACCACCTCCCCTTGGTGGATCTTGGAGTCACTGCAGTTGCTTCAGGTCCAAGGACTTGCTTCTGAAATCTTAGGCTGTACCCCGGAGCCTAGGGAAATAGGCTTTTGTTTTCCACTTCGCAGCAGTTCAGTGCTTCAAGCTCTTCTCTTTTCACCTTTGAATTCACTGCTCATAAAGGAATGCAAAACTAGTCAGCATCTTTCCTTTGAAAAAGCAGCTAAGTGGTGACACTTCTGATGCCAGTCCAATTTAGTCTCATCTAATAGACATCCCTGCAGGGAATAAGGTGGGGATGGCAGTAGAAACTTATTTGCTGGAGTAAATTAACTCTTAAAAATGAAGAGAGCTGCTAAATTGCCAGAAGAGCTGCATCATGTGCCTTTTTTGGTAAAGAATGGAAGATGGCATCTTAATTTGCTTTTGGATAGGGAGAGCAAGTAGTTGTGGTTGTCCCTGTAGGTGTTGGATGAGAGAGCCTGGAGAGTGAGGACATGGACCTCCTGGTGAGAGATGCTAAAGGCATGAGAGTGAATCGCTGTGCTGTGTATCTTAGTTCCTTGGGGTGATGCTTTCCAGCTTGGTCTCTAAAGCCCAACCTTGTGCTGAAATTGCTTTGCTTGGACCCTTTAAGGCTCTGAAAGAAAATCTCGAGGAAAGAAATCAGCAGTATGGGTTTAGTGGATCAGAGGGAAGTGGTGTGCTGGTGTGGAGTGGGGGAACTCCTGCCCTGGGGTGATAAATTTCTCCCCAGACTTATAGGTCTCTTCCATCAGCCTGCAAAGGCTGCTGCAGGGGTTCATGGAAACACTTCTGCAACTTAGGCAAAACCTGGAGCATTGTGAAGTTGATCTCTAATGTACTTAGAGGTTTCTCTGAGCTAAACGCTTGCATCGATTGCTGTAGTGTTTTATAATTGCCCCTTTACTTGAGCTCTTTTAATTTCAAGAGCGGAGGTGGGATGGGGAGAGGAGGTTGGCGTGCATGTGTCGGGCAGTGGGTAGAGCAAAGAGGACTCTGCCTTGCTCTCAGATCCACACAGCTTGAACCCTTTGCTCTCATCTCCAGCAAAACATGATTACGGAGCTGAGACCTTGGATGTGAAAATCCCATAAGCCTTGTGAAGGGAGAGGCATATGGAGAGCTGAGAGGTTTGCCTTGGTGACTGCTGCTGAGCGTGTGCTGAAGCACGGTCTAGCTGGCCTTGTCCTCAGCTGGCATCCCATCAACATAACCTATGCTTGCTGCTGCTAAATTGATTGAGGAGATATGGGGAGAAGGGGGCTGAGGTGTGACAGGGAAAGATTAATTTCTCTCTTCTGCAAATTTCACTCTCCTCCAAAATCCATCTCCTTTGCGCAGTTCAAGTTGGGTAGATGCCACTTTCTGTAGATTCTCAGAGGCTGATGATGTAGCCCCCAGTTTACCCTTCCTACCTCTACTTCTGCTAATGCATTGACCTTTAAGCTAGTCTCATGGCTCCCTGCGTGTGTCTGGGCTTGTGTAAACACCCAGTCACCTTTTACCTCCTGGGCACGTTATGCACCGTTCCTGATGTTAATGTGCGTAGCCCCTTCCGTGGGGGTTGTAACAACTCTTCAAAAGGCTCCAACAAGACTGTTTTTGAAGTCCGAATCCCAGTGGTGCTGTGGGACAGTATTACGTAGGGAGAAGACAAATTACCAGGGCTGGATTTCAGCCAGGACATAGTAGGGTGAACGCCTGGTGCTCTTTTTTCCCAAACGTGCCATTGCATCTTTAATTACAAGGTTAAGACCTTTGTTTTATGACTCATCTGCAAAAACAGCACCTCCAATATAATTGCCTGAGCGTGTTGCCTAGGGGACTATCACTCATTAGTGACTCAGAGGGACGAGTGCCACCGAATGAAATGGCATTGCCTGCCGTAATACCCCAACCTTGCTCTTTTCACGCCTAGTCCAAGCAACGATCAAGCCAGAGGCTCATGTAAAGGTGTGGTGTCACTTCTCAGGAAGAAACCAACCAACTCTGAATTTCTGCTCATTGGGTGTTATCAACCCGTAGAAATCATAGAATCAGAATGGTTTGGGTTGGAAAGGACCATAAAGATCATCGAACAGGTGTGTTCAGTTTGAGGAGAAAGCAAACAGTGTCTCGTTTTGCCTAGTGAAGGATGAACACGTTGCTGCAGGCTCCTTCAGAAGCCATAATTGAAAGGAGAAATTGATAGCCATCCTGGTGGGAATGCCAGCTCCTTGGGTAATCTGTCTTCCTGGGCTCTTTTTGTTTCTCTGAAATACGTAAATGCAATCATGACACAAGAGCCTCTTTAGAAGACTTTCCTTTGATCGTTAGCATGCTAATCAGTCTGGATGGGTCTTCTCCTTCCCTTCCAGGTGGAGGGAAACAATTGACTTGTGTGATGCGTGCCCCTTGGCCACCCTGCATTTGTTCCTTCAACCCATTGTTCTGGGATGAACTTGGAACATTGTGTTTCTCTTCTGGACCAGACACTTGAATCACCCTTGGGTTTGTTGGTGGGGTTGGGTTGGGTTTGTTCTTTGTTTTAATGGTCATCAGGGTGTCCCTTCAGGAACCTGTGCAGCCAATTGCTGTCTGCACTGCAAGGTCTGAGCCTCTCTGGGGGTGACAAGCATTAGCTGGAAGGTGCTGCTGTCAGTGGTGTGACTGGTATCCGTCTGGCAGATACAGGATGAATTATGATGCTTGGAGATGTCACACACTGTAAAAGGGGAAAAAGAAAAAAGTTATGGGGTAGAGAAAGGGTCTTCGGGAAACAGCCTCATACCTCAAACGAAAAGCAGGAAGCCTAATCTGTAGAACAATAACGCAGGCGAAACCTCTTTCCTTGTTGGCCCTAATTCATCCCAGGCTTGCGTAGGTAATGTTTGATTAGCCTAATGAAGTGGGGAAAGACAGAGTGAATCTATTCCTCTTTCTGATTGCATTTTGGCTGGGGAGAGGCACATAAAGGGGCAGCACCTAGAGGCAGCTTTCAGAGGGGCTGCCTGGATGCCTCTTGCTCAAGGTTTGCAATGAAGAGCTGTTAGGTCACCCTAAAATGGGGCACACACCTGTATGGAAGAGCTGGTGCTTCCAGCCCACGCAGTCTGGACTGTCAAGTACTGCTCGTGTTAAAAGCAGCCAGGCTGGATTTGGGTACCAGCCTTAGATCACACCTGAAAGCAGGTGTTCCTGTGCTGTTTGAACATCTCTTTGTGGGGTGAATATCTGATTTGGCAGGGCTTAATTGCTGAACTGACTTGGTAATAAATAGAGCGTGTTCCATCATCAATCGTGGGGCTTCAGTCCTGGTGCTCCTGTGTTTGTGGGTTTGCTTGTGGTCAGTGTCACTTCACATTTGTGGCTTCCTTGGGGAGACCCTATTGGTACAGATGGTATTTGCTGCAGGACCCCAGCTCAGGAAGCGGGCCCAGGAAGGCTACAGCATTCTGGGGCTTATCTTCAAGTGCCAAGCAGTCTTTTGGGATATCCTCACGATTAAGAGCAGCAGAATAGGATGTGAATTCCGGTTCTCATCTAAATTGAGCTGGTTTCTTCTAAAAGAAACTGGTACTTCTTATCTGAGCATGAGAAACAACCTTGACTTCATTGCAACTTGTATTTTTTTCATATAAAAGCCTCACAGATGCTGAGCTTGTATTATTTTTGGATGAACTTGTTCAGGTTTGATGGGTCACTGAGACAACCAGGCTTGTCCTGATCTTTAGGCTTGCAGTTTTGTGGTCACAGCCCAGGATGTCTGAGGCTGCTTAAAGTTTATTTCAAGCAGCAACTGTGACAATAGAGGATCTTCTGGTAAATGCTGGAGTCAATAAACAAAAGGTTAAAGTTGCCACGTTCAGGAAAAACCTGATGCCTGCAGTATTTTGGGGCTGGGTCTATGCTGTTATCCAGGCTTGCAGTAAGGTGAAGACAGTCAACAGTTTGATTCTTACATGTCCTTTATTTCTGCCCCCCCTTCTTTTTTTCAGAGTCTCCACCAGCAGCGATGTCAAGAAATGGATACTTCTTTGAAGAGAGTGGCAAGTATTATTTGACTTCTTTCTGCATAGTGTCGCCTTATTGAAGGGAAAGCTGTGCTACAGGGTTAGCTGAGAACCTGAAATAGGTGACCCAAACTCCATTTAGCTTAAGGAGCAAGACAGTCTTGCGTGGCAGTTGTGTAATCTTGCACTGGAAGCAGACTTGTGTGGGTTTTTTTTAAATCCTGTAGATGTTCTAGATATTCAAAGCAGTGAATAGTCAACTTGACGTTGTCATTAGTGACTATTCTGGGTGGCTCCTTGTTTTTCAAGTTCTTTCATGATGTTGTCCTGTAATACAGGCTGGCAGGTGTATTTGCTTGTCTTTTTTCTGGAGTGGGGATCATGTGTAGGTGTCAGGTCCCTTTGGAGACATTCTGCTGAGAGCATCAGGCAAATGTTGGATGGCTCTGGAAAAATATATCTTTTTAGTGCAAAGAGCTCTCTGAAGATGATTTTTTAAATATTTTTTTTTAAGCAAGATTAAGTCATGGTTGTACCGTCTGCCTCAACAAAGGTGGCTAAGCAGTGAGATACTGCAAGGCCAAAATAGCATATAGCCAAAGTTGGAGTGCAGCAGAGTCCTGGCTTCTCTACTGGTTTTGGAGAGCTGGCATGTGTGGGGGTTTTTAGGGAGAGGTTAGCCTGAGAATTCAACTTGAGACCAGCTTTTTCAGGATGCAGCATCTAAGGGCCTGGGGCTCCTTGCCCCTGAGAAGGTGCAGTGCTTGGAGTATTCAGGACTTGTAAGTTGAGAGCAGAAGACTAAAATGCTCCATTTATTTAAACCTGTAGGTGCTTGTAGTTCTCACAAGGCTCATCTGTCCTATTCCTGGGGGCCAAGTTAACATCTGGGAAGGGGATGCTAAATGTCTGCCAGATGTCAGCTGCAGTAGCCCCAACGCTGTGATCGACAGCACTTCCTTTGGCGCTGGCTTGCTTGCCTTCCCTGAAAGCACTACATGGAGCCAAATTCTGGGAGTGAAAGAACTGAAACTGGGAGCAAGTACTTTAGCCTCTAGTAAGAGGTCTTTTCTGAAGTCTGGGTTAAGTTGCAGAAGGGCAGAAGCTCATGCCTGACCTGAGGGCATGTGGGGTATGAGTTCTGGGTGGCCCTGCTCCAACCTTGCGTGTGATCCCTTGCGTGTGATCCCTTGATGTGTCTGGTGCTTTCTTGAAGACTGGGAATGTAAAAGGTGTTGTAGGTTGGGACTAAGCCTCCTGCTTCTGGCTGAGAGTGGTGTAGTGGCTTGGGGGGAAGTGCTGCTGTAGAATTGGGAGGAAGGGAAAAGGCATCTGTCTTCTGGAGCCATCTACTTTCATCCCAAGCCTGCCTGACAGAAGGAACACAAGTGCAGCTGTCAGTCCTAGTATCTTATGTAGAAAGGGTCTATATGCTCTCTTCCAGGATTCAATGTCTTGTCCTCCTCAAACTGTCCAAACAACAACAAAAAGCAAACATCTGGATGTTTTCAGAACACACACTTGTAGTTTTGGCATTCTCTGTGCAAAGCTCTCCCGTGAGATAGGCAGCCTGGTGCCGGGGCAGCGGGCATTTATTTCTGCCCTAATTGTTATGACTTTGCTTCCTCATTTGTCTTAAGGAGCGGTCACCTTAGAGCTGCCACGAAGGGCTTGATGAAACTGTGTGCTGCTCTCCTGTAACACTCCTGCGTGGTTTGAGGGAAGGAGGGAAGTTGCTCCCAAGTTCCTCATCAGCCTGCACGCACTATTGACTGCTGTATTAATTGTGATTGAAAACATAGTGGATTTCTTGGCTATTTTACGCGCAAATCTGCTGTCGTTCTTGCACCTCATTACAAACTGACCTTTTTTCAAAGTTCAGTTGCTTTTGAGTGATGAGTCACCTTCTGCTGCCCGATTTAACTGAGGGGTTGTGTGTTTCTGCACAGAATGCAGGGGTAGAACATCTCGGGGTGGTGGCAGTGTGAATATTCCCATCCTTCTGTGAGGCGGTGCTTTGTCTCTGCACAGAAGTCTCATGCACTCAGATTCTTGAAGACTTACCCGAAAACTTAATCTGGGGTTAGAGGAAACGGCACCCTGTAGTTTCAAAACTTCTTGTTTTGAAATGGACCTATGTAATCGTTTAAGCAGTTTCTTGGCACCAGATCTGCCAGGTCATTGCGAAGACTAAGATGATCTTGCCTCACCTTTAAAATAAAAAAAGATAAAAAAACCCCTCAATCCCTGAAGCTGTTTGGGGGAGGGCGAAGAAAAAAACCTCTTCCTTTGATTGCCTTTGCACTTGCATATTTTTTTTTGCCCTTTTGTGGTAGAGAAACATATTTTGATACTGTTGGTCTTTGCACTGTCAAGCTTTTTTCTTTATCTCCTCTTGAGATCTTGTGAATACATATGGCTTTCTGTATCCTTAGTAATTAGGATGTTTTTGTTTCTAACCCTATCTGAGGCTTGGGTCTGTCCTCGCCAGCTGACTTTTTCTTACCCTCATTGTGCTCTCAATAGGATCTGCAGCAGTCATCCAACTTCAAACCTGAGGCTTCGGTTTCAGTTGAAATTGTTTTTGTGAGGGTGATCCTGGCTGTAGCACCAAAGCAGTGCTTTGTAAGAATCTCCTGGATATTTACTGTTGATTTAAAAAAAAAAAAAAACAACCTAACTTATTGAAGTATTTAATGATTTGGAGCTCTGTGAATTACTGAGGAGCTGTGTAAGGGCCAGGATGGGTTTTCTAGTGGATGGGTGTTGATATGTATTAGAGCTAAGAAGATGATGAAGGGACTGGAACATCTCTCTGATGAGGAAAGGCTGAGAGCCCTGGGGCTGTTTAGCCTGGAGAAGAGAACCCTGAGAGGGGATCTTGTGCATGTTTACAAGTATCTGAAGGGTGGGGGTCAAGCAGAAGAGGCCAGTCTTTTTTCACTTGTGCCCTGTGATAGGATGAGGGGCAATGGACACAAACTGGAACACAGGAAGTTCCATCTCAACAGGAGGAAAACCTTCTTGCCTGTGAGAGTGACAGAGCCTGGAACAGGCTGCCCAGGGAGGTTGTGGAGCCTCCTTCTCTGGAGACTTTCCAGACCCACCTGGATCTGGTCCTGTGTGTCCTGCCCTGGGTGACCCTGCTCTGGCAGGGGGCTTGGACTCAGTGATTTCCGGAGGGCCCTTCCAACTCCTACCAGTCTGTATGACAAAACTGGAAGCTCAGACTTGTTATGGTCCTAACCATGTACCAAACTATTTGATAACTTCTTAACTGGCAAAAAATCTGAGAAGTTAATCAAAGGAGCCCATGTCCTAGTTCAGAGTTAATTATTGCAGCTTACTTAAGTACAAGTGTGAGAGTCTTTGGAGACAGAGGCAAACATACTCTGAAAACCTTACAAAATGAAAGCCCCGAAGGACTTTGGGGAGACCTTATTGCAGCCCTCAGGTACTTAAGGGGACTGACAGGAAAGATGGGAGGGACTCTATCAGTGCGTGTAGTGATAGGATGAGGGCTCAGGGTCTTAAACTGAAAGAGGCAATTTAGATAAGATACAAGGACCAAATTCTCCACTCTGAGGGTGGTGAGACACTGGCACAGGTTGCCCAGAGAAGCTGTAGATGCCCCATCCCTGGAAACATTCAAGCCCGGGTTGGATGGGGCTTGGAGCAACCTGGTCTAGTGAGAGGTGTCCCCACCCGTGGTCTTAAAAGGACCTAAAAAGGTCCTTTCCAATCCATTGTATAATTTTATGTCTTTAGCTACAAGTTCCAGTTTCCAACATACTCTGTTTTTTAACCTGTTGCTGGAAGAACTCAAAGCCACTTTTGTTGCCTTCAGAGTGTTGCAGAAGGTAAATGCATGTGATAAGACTGAGGAAAAATACCAGTTTAGTATCTTGCTCTTGTGGAGGCAACATTAAGAGCAGGGGGTAAAGAAGTTTGTGCCGGCCCAAGTAAAAGTTTCTGATGGAGAGTGTAGTGGCATGATGACAACTTGGCCATGTTCTGTTTTCAACCCAGGTGTATTGTCATTTTGAATAGTTGCCTCCTGACATATCTTGCTGACAAAAATCCTTGTTTTTACTCGAGTCAGTGGAACAAGCCTCTTGCACAAGCAAATGAACAAAATTTGGCATGGCCTGGTCATATTTGGTGTCTCTCTACCTGTCCCATGTGTATGTTTAAGTCACTTGAATCTTCAGCAAGGTTGTTTTGTCGAATTGTGTTTTCTTTCTGGCAAATTCAAGTGACTAATGAGATGATTGTGTAGACCCAATCCAAAGCTGAAGATAATTGGAGTCCTGATGAAATGCAGCTCAGCAGTGAATGTTCAGAATAACAGCTCATCAAGCTTTGCATGGTCTTTTGGCTGTCAGCCTCCTGCACCCTCCTCAGTGGGTGAAGGGGCAAGTATCCAGTGTCTGCTGCAAGTGGATTAGCTGTAAAGGCTGCAAGTGATTAAATTCTGCCAGTGTATGATGAGCTTTTTAATTGATCCAAGAACTTTCCCTGATAAGACTTTAAATGGGAGACTCTCTAGTCCCTCTTGCAAAATCCCAAGGAAGGAGTCCCAGTATGGTGCTGGGGATAGCTGAATTGTCACCTTGTTTTAAAGCTGCCTCAACAGATATTGCAGCATAAACTTTTGTCTTCCAGAGCAAATCCCTCACTGCTTGGTCTCCTCTGACTTATTAATTGGTTTTGCTGGCACAATAAATTGCAGTTGTATTGACGGGCCCCAAGGCCCCAGTCTGGCTTGGGATGTTTGGGTATATTTTATCTGCTTGTTTTTGTTTTCCAGCTTGCAGTTTGGTTTGGTATGTGTGCTGTGGGGCGTTGGGTTTTTTTCGCTTTCTTTTTTTTCCTTTAAAATTTGTCTCTATCTGCCTTGGAATTGTTTGCTAGAAGTAGGAGATTAATTTAAATGTCTTTGTGAAACAAATCCTTTTGCAATGGGTTTCCCCCAACAAGATGCCCAGTTAACCAGCAAGAGATGTGCTGCTGCTACCTATGGAGAGCCCAAGGGGGTGGCTCACTGGTCTCTTGCAGATAATTTGTTTTTTATTTTGGAGAACTGTCTATCAGGAGACCTCTGATAAAACGAACACTGCTGATTTCTGTGGGTTCTGATACAGAACTGAAGTTCCACGTGCTGCTGTGTTGTGTAAAAACAAAACAAAAGAAAATAAAAACAAAGCTCCACTGAATTACTTGGATTATTCACAACATTTCCTAGAAATCTGGCTGCAAAATACAATACTGGAATTAATTCAGAAGCGCCTGGGTGTTGGTGTTTGTTGTTAGGTTGTTGTTTGTTTTGTTGGTGTTTTTTTGTAGCTGATCAGTTATTTCATTTCTGTTATGCCACTGAAGTGGCAGGGGAAACGTTATTTCCATCTGGCTTTTAGTGAAAAAACACTGACTCAAAGTAGGGTTGGAAATATGAAATTAGGGCTGGCCAGTAGTGGAAGGATCTGTTGCTTAGAGGATGCATGTCTGGTCTTGGTGACTCACCTGCTAGCCACTTTGATCTTCTGTTTTTTCACAAGAGGAAGTTGTGGTTTAGTCTGTGGTCTTGAAGCCCTCTGGAAGCTTTAGGTAATGGTTTGACATCTCCATAGCAGGTGGCCATTACTCTGACAGGCTGCAAACACCTATCTGATGGGCTTCCAGTCACTGCTCAAGAGCCAAGAAGCATCACCCAATGCTTCCCCAGCTCTTTTGCCCCTGAAGCTACCTGTGAAGGGGATTGGAGGACACTTCTCTAAAAATCCCATCTAGATGACCCAGAGAGGTCATTAGTCCACTTGTGCCAACCCATAATATTTGGCTTGCATTGATGGTAAGCTTTGGACCCCTCTTGCCAATCAGTTGTCAGCAGCAAATCCTCACCTGTCCAACAGTACAGTCTGTGGACAACACTTCCCCAGTTGTCTTCTCCATAAACCCTGTCCACGTAGCTGGTGGGTAAATCTCCTTTGGCCAAAAATAGCAAGACTTACCAGGGAATCTCTTGTCTGGGAACTGAAGGGAAAGCTTAAAATTCTAGGAAGCATCCAGCTGTATGTGAACTGTTTTGTTTTGGTTTTTTTAATCAGCATGGCTTAAATTTTTAATTTTGTGGGAGGTGGCTTTGCAAAACACGACTTGATAGTAGCTTTCTGAGGGTACTGCTCTGTGGCTACAGTTGTTCTCATCTGTGGAAAGGAGTAATTTGTTAGGATGGGATTTTTCACAACTGCTTTTTCAGTCTCTTGTGATTCAAAACAGTAAGTAACCTCTTAACTTTGAAGTTTAACCTCATCAGGATCATGGAAAATTTGAGCAAATATTTACCTAAAAGATGCTGTTCTGTCAATACAGTTGATCTTCTTTTTTCCCCACCTGAAAAAGGAGAGCTATTTTGGGAAGTAGGTGATTATGCTGAAATGTGAGTGAAAGATCTGAGATGTGACCAGAAGCTTGCCTTGATTAGCATGTGAGAGTAGGATGCTGTTTAAAAAAAACCAAAACCTGGTTTTTTTTCCTCCCCCTACAAAGTTCTTCCTACTCTTTCCTGAACCCTTCAATTGCTTTATCCCTGACAATATTAACCAACTGTAAGGTTATCAGGCCTTTGGAGGCAATTGGAGTCCGTGGTTTTGTGCAGAGGGTAAAGGTCAGGATGGAGGTGGAGGGTCCATTATAAGTTGAGTTTCCAGTGGTCCCCCCACCCCGTCTTGGGGATTTGGGTATTTTGAGTGATGCAGTGGGTCTGCAAGCCTGCAGTACCCAGGGAACAAAACAAGCCCTCTGATAGCTTAAACCTCCGGCTGATCACTTTAGCTCAGGTTAATTAAAACTTCATGCCTTTCTTGACAATTACTGCCTATTGCTGGTTAAAGCAAGCTGAAAATCCATGGGAGTGTAAAAATCAGATGAAGCTGTCTTTTTTTTTTAAACTTAATCCCAGTATTATGTGGAGTTTTTTACATCGATACAGGACTTAATTCTCTCCTGAGTGTCTTAACACTATATTACAGCTGAGCACTGGGATGCTTAAAGAATCAGACCTGGTTTTTAGAGTAAGAATCATAGAATAATAGAATGGTTTGGGTTGGAAGGGACCTTTCAAGGTCATCCAGTCCAACCCCCCTGCACTGAGCAGGGACATCTGCAACTAGAGCAGGGTGCTCAGAGCCCTGGCCAACCTCACCTGGAATGCTTCCAGGGATGGGGCATCATCCACCTCTCTGGGCAACCTGGGCCAAAGTCTCACCAACTTCATAGCGAAAAAAATGTTGTTCTTTTATCTACTCTAAATTTCCTCCCTTTTAGTTTCAAACCATCCCTCTAACTTCAGTGTTCTGGCTTTTTGAAGAGATGTTGTAGGGGCAACTGCCACTTCTGAAGAGAAGATGCCATCCCATGGTTCTGGGAGCTGGGGCTTGGATTTGGCCAAGGGAATAGGTGTTGCTTTCCAAACAGGTGCTGTCCATGGGAACACTTTTCTGAAGGAACATGTAGTGTAGGCCACATTGAAAGCTGAGGGTAAAAATCAGCTGTTTCCAGAAAACTGCTTTTAGTCTTCAGTGTTAACGTAGCACATGTGGTCCTTCAGAAATAAAGCCAGCAACTTTTGTGGAGACTTGGTAGAGATTGATAACTTCTGGCAAGCTTTCATTTTTAGCTTTCCTCTTTTTTGCCCTGCTAATTGAGCTCCGTGAATATCTACCTTCATCTCTACATACATCATCTACCGACATCTCTACAAATACCTTCATCTCATCTGTGCAAGTCTTGCTAAAACACTAGCAGCAGTTTACCTAAATAAAAAAAAATCTGGAGGGTGCACATAGCCAGAACCGTGCAACAACTGGGTAATGCCAAAATACCCCATCTCCCCTCACATCCTCCTCCTTAAATATTTTGTCTGCCTTGCTCCGCTAGACTGAGTCCGCAGTGAAGCATGCGTAGATGCGTTTGCGCTCCTGACCTCCTGGTTAGCATTGCAGCCTTGTAAATGTGGATTGAAAATACCCCCCCTTGGCTTTGCCTCCTCAGAGGCACACAGAGAGGTTACGCCGGGGCTGTCTCTGCCGTAAGTCTCGTAACCTGGGATGTGAGATGATGATGTTAGTCATCGAGCTGCTGTTCTCCCAGGGAATTTTGAGTGGGATGATTAAGGTTTTGGCTTTCTTGGAGAAGGCTGCAGCCCCTGGGCTGTGAGTGCTGCTCCCACGGAGCAATTAAGCTTTTCTAGGGAATGTATATGGTGTGGCTGGAATTGTGCTTCCTACTCTGCTCATTTTATTACCCCAGGTGCACCTTCCAGGTGCCACTGAAGCAGCGGTGGGAGAGGTAATGCCACTTCTGATGACTGCAGCTCAATTCGCTGCTTTTCCCAACTGCCCTGGGCTCTTAAAGCTCAGCTCAAAAGCAATATAGCTGCAGGCCAGGCACCTTGTCAGAGCTGTGAGAGGGTTGATAGCATCAGGACTGGGAAGGTGAAGTGGATATGGAGATGATGGGAGTAAGGAGAAGGCTGGGGATGGATATGGAGGTATTGAAGCAAGGCCAGCCTGGGCTAGGCATGAGTTGCAGGGGTGATGCTTTAGAAGAGAATGACTAGAAAACAAAAAAAAGCCCTTTTTTGTTTTCCTTCTTCCCAGTACCCACCTAAAATGGGGGAATGGCTTATTTTCATGTTGCACATGATATCCTGAGCTACAGAAAGACTTAATATCAAGGCATCTGCTACTCCCTGGGTCAGGAATGCACTTTGCTCCTGCAGCACTGAAGGATGGTGCTTTTTGTCCTTGACCTCATGCATTTTTTCATGCTTTTCCATTTCTCTTTGCCATGAGGTGAGCCTTGCAGGGTGGAATGGGCGGGGGGGGGATTGTCCTGACCATGAAATCATATTTAGGTGCAGGAGGGCTGCACTCATCTTCTTGGTCAACATTACCTCGGTTCCTGACTCTGGCCTCCTACTCGGCAAAAATCTCTTTTCTCTAGTGCTTTTAGACCATTTTTCAGGCTGAAGTGGCACTTCCTGTGCTCGGAGGTCTGACTCACTCTGTCATGTAGCTCATGGCACTTCAGCACATGCTGCCTTCATAGGAAGGTGGCAATCTGCAGTGATAGAGATGGAGCGGGGCACTGGTCTGGAGGTCTTAAATGCATCCCCGTCTACTCTGAGGCAGTATGCAAAGATGTCTTGTCTACCTCACTGAAGCAACTGCTCCTAGCACAGGCTATAGAAGTTACTGAGGCTGTGCTGCCATACGGAAACCTGATTGATATTTACACAAATTGTGCAACGGCCCCATCAGATCCTGCTCTGAACTTCTGCAGAGCACTAGTCCAACTTACAGAGGAGCTGAACAGCTTCTGCTGTTGCTCGTGGCATCTGCTGCCCTTCAAGCAGCAGGGATGGCACTTGGCGATCATCAGGGAGATGGGGGGGGGGGGGGGGAGGAACCGCCTGCAGGGCGGGGGGGAGCTATTTGAGTTTGCTCCAG
>WUAM01000097.1:329072-343322 GCA_024336885.1 Actenoides hombroni | reverse complement strand
GGGCTGTTCAGCTGGAGAAGAGCAGCCTGAGAGGGGAGCTGAGCAATGCTGAGCAAGAGCTAAAGGGCCCCCAGAAGTGGGGCAAGAGGCTGGGGACAGACTCTGCTCAGTGGTGCCCAGCCACAGGACAAGGGGCACCAACTGGAAGCCAGGAGGTTCCATGTGAGCAGGAGGAGAAAGTTTTGTTGTGAGGGTGTGGGAGGCTGTGCCAGGCTGCCCAGAGAGGTTGTGGAATCTCCTTGTCTGGAGAGATTCCAAACTCGCCTGGACACTGCGATGCTGGGCCCCCTGCTCTGGGTGCCCCTGCTGGGTGGAGCAGGGGAGTTGGAGAACAATAAAAGGGCTGAACCCCATTGATTTTTAGGCATTATGCTGCAACTCTGGCCACTGTCCTATCGTGGAAATGTGGGATATTTGAGGCACAGTTATTTATCTAACAATATCTAAGTACTCAAGTTTGATAGTGATGAGTCCGGACTCAGCACAACCATGGCAGGACAGCAAAGCAAAGAGATCCTTGAGGTCCTGCTTGTGAAATCCCTTACTGCCACTGGTGAGTTTAGAAGAATCTCCACTTCTAACAAGTTCCTGTCATGCCATGCACTGATGTGGTTTTATTTTAAGGCAAAAGATTCTAAAAGCAGAAGATTTTTGTTCTTCCATGTGGTTCAGCACAAGTGATTAAGGCGTAGATTTGCTCAGACCCCAAAAGAAAGCCCAGATAAAATAGCTTTGTTTTCTCATAATAAAAACCCCCAAACCTTAAATACTTCCACTAACACCATATCCTTTGTATCTTCCTGAGGAAACCATTGAATCCCTACTGTAATAGTCAGCTCTGATTTATTAACCTGTTTACCATGGGGTAAGTACTGTATGTAGGTCTAAAGTAACATGCCACTGACACCTGTAGAGCCAGAAAGCTCCTGCTCTCCAATTTCCACACCCTTATTTTAAAGAAAAATAAGTTTTTTTAAGGTGCTACAGACATCCAGTGATGGTTTGGCTCCAAAAACTTTTGGGTCTTCTGGGGTGTTAAGGGGGGACCTGTACACGGGAAGGGATGGAAAAGGGGCTCTTAAGTCAAATGAGATCTCTTCAGGCAAAAGGTAAAAAACATTAAACTTTGGCATATGGGTTTGTTTTCAGGGCTGCTTTTGCATGTTGTTATCTAAACAGGGGCTGGAGGGGAAGCGAGTGGGGATTTCATTTCTCTGGGTTGCTGTCGGGGACGTTACGTAAAGAGCGGCTGGGATGAAACCGCTTCAGTTTACAGCAAATTTCCTGCTGCGTTTTTCCCTTCCAAATATTAGGTCTCTTGGTTCGTGTCAAAGCTGGATGGGTCTCGTTCTTCTGCAAGGGGTGGGAAATAAAAAGCAGACCTGTGCCATGGTGCCCTGGCAGGGCTCTGAAGGTGCTGCCGTGAGCCTGAGCTTCTCGGTGGGGATTCCTCAGCGCTGCTAAAACCGAAACCACCCCCCAGCCAGTCGCTTTGTAGCTTCTTCAGGATCTCTGCGTGCTGGTGTGCATGCATCTTAGAAACTCGGGCTGTGCCTGTCCCCTTGATGTGGCTGCCAGAGGATGGTGGAGATGCTTTGCTGATTTTTTTTTATTATTTTTTTGTTTGTTTGTTTTCCCCTGGGCAGAAACCTGGAGCACAGCCGACCAGATAAGGTCGGTCACCCCTGGCAGCTCTCCCTTAACTATGTGTGAGGAGGCAGATAATGCCCCTAGTTAGCTCGCTTGCCTAAAATAGACTGGTGCAGCCTGTGGTTTTTTTGGTCCTTGCTGGACAAAAAAAAAAAGACATGAAAATTTTACATGGCCTGATGTCTTTCTACTGTTTAAGTATGTTTCATCCTGAAGTTCAGGTGTGAAATCTAGTTTGTTATTCCTTGTAGTGAGATGTAACTGGTCACTGATGGATAGTTGTTTCTTTGATAGTAGAGATTGAATCTCTGGTTTTCTGTTTTGTCCCCATGAAGGGCTCCTCCGTGGAGGTGCAAGGGTCAAGGGCATTGCATCTTTTCAGCTCGTGGAGGGAAGCGGCGATAGTGCCAGGAAGGAGGAGAAAATGGGTGGCAGGATGGTAGTGATTGATCTTGGGCTTTAGCCAAGCTATCTCCTGCTGGGTGCCTCCATGGGCAACCTCGCATGGGGTTTTATCCCACATTGCCTACTGGGTTCCGCTGCGGAAAGTAAATGGATGGTTCACAAGCCAGAAGAGCACTTGGGAAATGTCTGTGTTATTTCCTCTGGTTTTCACATTCCAGTGGATTTGCCACTATCCCTGGGTAATGTTCTGATTCTCTCGTGAGCATTTAAGATAACATCCCAGAATGGACGCATCTAGTTGTGTCCTTTCCCTGGATTGAGTCCGAGAGCCACGTTGCTCGGATGAGATGATGAATGGAGGCTCTGGGCATACCAAAGTGTCACCTCCATACCCAGAACATCTTTCAAATTTCTCAAAAACAAACAAAAAGAAAGTTCCTGGTCCAGCAGATGTAACTAGCTGTTTTCATTTGTACTGATAAAGCAGCACTTGGTGCTCCTCCAAGATGAGTACCTGAGAGAGCTGTCAGTGGAGAAGATTGATAACATGCTTGAAACTGGCAAGAGGAATCAAGAGTTTGCTGCAGGGTGAAAGGGCAACATGAATCCCTGTTGCCTTTGCATGTAGCTGTGAGGACAGCCTGCAGATACACCTCCTTTTAGCACGTGCTTGCCATTGTTCAGGGTTGTGGGTGGTTTTTGTCTCTCTAGAACTATTTCTTGCAAGAGCAGAGAAACCAAAACATGTTTTCTCCTCAATGAATATTTATGGCTTCCAAATCTTCCAGCATACTTTTGCATGTGTAATTAGGCTGTAAATTGAGTAAGTGAGCTTTGGAGAACTACAAACATGAGAGCCTGGGGAAAATGTTTGATGTTTCTGGTTTATTTGGGTGCTTGCTTTTTAATAATAAATAGCATTTTTGAGATGAAACGGCTTGCGTTTTCCAAAAGATGTGTCAAAACCAGTAATAATTGGGACTGTTGCACCAGCAGGCTTGTCTAGTTAAGTGATGCATTTAATCACATGTGAAGCATCCAAGGAACTGTGGGAGAAGTTGGGTGATGTAACCAAAACCTCTGAACCATCTTCTTTTGTTTAGTGGGAGTTGAAGGTGAATCCTTTCCCTCTGCTCTACTGCAGTCAACTCTGCTCCCAGTTTGAGTTGCAGATTTTTAACCCCACTGTGGAGATGACTTGAATTCCTGTTTGATCAGGGATGGCTTTGTTTAAAGCAGCTTTCTGTGTGTGTGTGGGGGGGGAAGTTGTGTTGTTTTGCTTTTTTTTTTTATTATTATTGCTGTTTTCATCTGAGTTGCATCCTCAGCTTATATTTCGGGGAATATAGGGACTGGGCTTGGAGGTGCCTATGTGTGTGGTCAGCCTGTGAGATTGAATTGCAGCAGTTCTTACAGGTTTGAATTTGGAAGTCCAGATCTGGAAAAGAAGCAAAAAAGAACCCCTCACTAGAGTAGCTGTTACTCTGTGTTACATCTCCGTACTTTTCCACAGCTTGGCCTCTGGAGAAGTTTTTCATCTTCAGTGGTTTTTTTCCATGTTGTTACCATGCTCATTTGAGTGAAAACTGCTCATGTGTCTCATGTATAATTTTGGTAGCAGCTCAGCCTTGTAGGTTTTTTTGGAGAGTGAAGATGAGGACTTAAGGAGAAGGATTAATGGTTGGACTCTGATCTTTTCCAGCCTAGATGATTCTGTGGTGCACACACAGTACCTGTGGAACT
The DNA here is from genome assembly GCA_024336885.1 of Actenoides hombroni. Lineage (NCBI taxonomy): Eukaryota > Metazoa > Chordata > Aves > Coraciiformes > Alcedinidae > Actenoides > Actenoides hombroni. The sequence continues at coordinate 339,524 of WUAM01000097.1, read as the reverse complement.
AGTGATGAAGCTGTCTTGGATGCAAGCAGTATAGATTGGGCTTGTGGCAAAAAACAACTAGGGTTTGTTTGATTTGGGTTTTTTCTTTAGCTTATACCCAAAAAATTTCTTTGTAGTTACTCTAAGAAAATGTTGATGCTCATCCTTAGAAGTTTGAACTAGGAACTTCCTAGGTACCCCCATCCCTGTAACTCGACTGCTTAGTCAGTGTCATTTAATAGTCCCTAAACAGCATTTTTCTTTCCCAAGAGCTCTGTTGCTTTACCCTTAGATTTATGGAGGCAGTGTGGTGAGTTGACAGGACAATGTGCTCATCTTTGAGTCCCTGCCTGTGATCTCTCGCAGCCCTGCTCCCTTGGAAGTGCCTGGGTGTTGTTGTTGACTCTCTGACGATGTCAAGTATGGTTTCCAAACGAGCGTGACTCATGCAATCTTAGCCTCAATCTATCAAACAACCATGCCTTGCATTAAATGATTACCTAAAGGATTAGGAGTTGGATTATTTTGGGAGGCGGGGGGGAGAAGTGAAGAATAAAAATACATAGGGAATCTGGGAAAAAAAAAACCAAACAAACCCAAACTGCAAGACACAAACCCCAGCTAATCAGATAATGCCAAAGGCTGCTTCTGCACTTGGTTTTCACTTCCAAAAGGGGAAATGTTGTAATAATTGAACCTCTGCTGTTCTCTAGAGATCATCCTCTGCCAAAAGAGTGGTATTTCACCTTGTTCTGTGCCTTCTGATTGGATCCAGCTGCCTGTCAGGTACCTGCAATAGTAACACTTTTCTGATATTACTTTCTTTTTTTTCCCCCCCTTTCCAGCTGAAAATGAAAGTGCTGGCTGTGTGTTACTGCACACATCAAGAAAGGTAAGTAGGGATATTGTGTGATTGATTTATTACTTTTTCATAGTCTAGAAGCAGAGGAAAGGATCATGAAACACACTGTTGGAGTGAGGAAGTGGGTTTTTTTTACTGGCCTAAACAGGAGGCATATTAATGCCTCTTTCCTTGTATTCATCTGTCTTTCTTTAAACCTAAAACCCATGTGCTACTCATTCTCCTAACAATTTCTGTCTAATTCTGATTGTTCCACTACTGCTTTTTTTTTTTGACCCAGACAATTCCTTGACATGTTAATTCGTCACTTTCTCTTCTGCAGCTGCCCGTGAAGGGATCCACGCGTACACAGTAGAGATTCCTGCTGCTGAGCTCCTCTCGAGCCGACAGCAGAAACACCCAATAGAAATTGCTGTGATTTGGTTCCCTGTTTATTCCAGCTAATCAGATCTGCCTTCACAAGGTTCAGCAGGAGTGAATTCCCTGGGAACACACGGTGTAGGAGGCCTATTAGGAAACAACATTTAGTTGACACTTGCTTTTGAGACTGTATCTTGATGATAAGGTGAAAACACTAAAACCTCATGTAGGCTGCATTACTATGAACCCCTGACTATGAAAGTACATGGGAAGCACACAAAGAGGACATGGATTGATGCTTAATACCACGTGAAGTCTTGGTCTTTAGGGCTGTGGCTCATGGTGCTTTAAGTTGTCTTGACTCTCGGGCTCGTCTGCTGGTTTCCGTGAGAACTTGTAGCATCGTTGAGCTTGGTATATCATATATTGTAGGGTGTAATTTGGGTTCTTAAATCTGCGTACTGAAGCCTTGGGGGGCTTTTTTTAGGGAATCCCAGAGAGCTCTTTAACTCTGCTTTGCTTTAGGCCTCAAACAGCTCAAATACTGCAAAGGTATTTCATCTGGCTGAATTGGTCGGGGAGGGAAATGTGTAATAGCTTGAGTAGAAGAAATCTTCCCCCCCAGTTAAAGCAAACAAACCAACCCCCAAAACAAACAAACAAAGCCACAGTCAAAAAAAACCCAAAACAAAACAAAAAAAACCCAAACTAACTGAATACAAAACCAACCAACCAAAACCAAAAAAGACAAACACACCAAAAAAAAACCAAACCCACAAAACAGAAACCAACAAACCCAAACAGAAAACTCAAAACAAACCTACCACTAAAAACAAAAATTAAACATTGTTTGATATTAAGTCAGAGAAGTTAAAATAAGCTATTCTGTGCTCAGGAGTGTAAATGTCTTTGTCAATAATTTGTCTTGTCTAAGACTAGTGCCAAGGTTCTCAGAGTTGTATGCACTTGACTGAGAGTAACCTAAGAACTTAATCACTTAAAGTGCAAATTCTAAGCCCAAATGCAGGATCTGTCTCTGATAAGAAACAGTTGGAAACTGCTAACACGTAAGTGTCTATTCTATTTTATTTTTCCTTTCCAGAGCTGTAGGATTGCTGCTTTTCTGGCCTTTAGTCCATGTTTAAGCGTTTTAGTGCTGTTGAGCAACAAATACCAGAGAGCTAGAATGCTTTTGCAGGGCTTGAGAAAAGATACTAGTGCCAGATTTTGCCACCAGGGAGGATGAGTGGAAATTTTGCACTTCAGATGTGATGGAAACTGGGACCTGAGTCATGATGGAGATGGCTCCAAGCGTCTGGTTAGAAGCTTTGGCTGGAGATGTTTCCCTGATAGGTTGTCCCTGTCTCTGGTGGTAGCCTTGGTTCTTGTGCATGGGCACATGAAGGGCAATCTGTGTCTAGGGCAAGTTGCTGTCTGGCATGGCACTTTGTGGGCATAAATAAGGAGAAGCTCCCTGACAAGATTTGAACTATGTGATCATCATGATGATGTGTTTCTGAGGGGATTGACCCAAGTGACCGTGGCAACAGCACTACAGATCTGCTCAGGAGAACATGCTTTTTGGACACCCTTTCTCACAAGGTTCTTGCAGTGTCTGTAAGTGGAGGTGGTCTCCAAAACAGCCATCCAGGAGGGAACTTACATTTTGGGCCTTCTTGATGAGCGTTGAGAGCTCTTTTTCTTTCTTTCACAGATAGCGTGCATGCCTTTAGCCAAGAGACCTGCCTGAAGTCGAGGGAGGCTGTTTGAACATGTTCCCTCTCCTTTGGCACAACAGCCTCAGTCCTTGCCACAGCGCAACGTGCAGCTTTGCAATCGAGGATACTCCATGCTCTTAAAACAGCTATTGGGTAGCTGTCTTGGATTTCTTGCTAAGCAGTTACCAGCATCAAGTTTGCAGCATCAAGTATCCTGATGCAGCTTGACTATCTAGCTAAAAATACTTCTCAAGGAGCAAACCAGTCTGTCCTGAAACCACTGGGTGTCCTGACTGGAACGCTTCTGTGTGAGCTGTCTTCGAGGCATTGCTGTACCAGTGCTTCCACTGATTTGATCTTGGTTTGTCTCTGGGAGTGATGTATTTTTATCCTTTCACGGTGGCAAAGTTGCCTTGCGATGCTTTAATGCGTGTATCTTCCCCCCTGTTCCAGGGATGATGATAAGGTTGGGTGTTGCCCCTGCTTTCCTACAAAGGGCCAGGAGCAGGGGAGTATAAAACAACTGAGATGTGGAAAATTATTCACGCAAGGCATTGACCAAAGCCTGTGGCACCTCTGGAGATGAATCCTTATGACTTGCAGTAAGCTGCTGGCAGGGCTGCCCTGCCACAACGAGCAAATGTTGCTGTCGTGCACAGCTCCCTGGAAGATCAGTGTTGACTGAGATGATGTGGGCAGATAATAGGTCTCTTCTGAATGCTTTTGATTAAGTTTTGCTGTCCCTCAGCTATCCCTCAACTTTCTCCTTCTGCTGTTCTGCTTCTGGTGGCTTCTCTCACGCATGGGAAAAGTTGATGACACAAAGCCACCTTCATTTTGGGAAGTTCCTTGGTGCTGTGGCACTTCTGATGCTCTTAACCTGCTTTGTACCTTCATGGGCTCCTCATCTGCCATCTACCTTGCTAAATCCTGCCTAGGTCATTTGGCCTCTTTGCCGATTGAACCTCCATCCCAGGTTGGACTCTACATGCTGGAGAAGTTGAAATGAGTTACCTTTAGGAGGTGGCTGCTGGTCCCACAGTAACCCCATGGGCACCAGTGTTACCGGTGGTGATGGGGGCTTTAGCCTCATGCAGCAGCAATTTGAGACCAGTTTGTCCCCTTGCAGTCATATGGTCTCTTTTAGGTGGGGTTGTAGCTGTGTCAGTGTCTCCTAAGAGCAGATGGTAACAAAGCCTTGGGGGTGGGAGCTGAAATCCTTCAGAGAATCCTCCCTCTCAAGGATGCTGTGTAAGGAGTGATTGATGCAAAGTAAAACAGTGCTAATTGCAATGGATGTGTACTGACAACTTGATAGTTGCTGTGATAATTACAGTAATTAGTGAGATGTTAGCATTTTAATTTTTTTTTTCCCCTGTGTCTGGGCTATAAATGGAAAAGGTGGAGGGGGTGTATGTGAGACAATCCCAGAGTCAGGTGCTGAGGTAGGGTTATATCTGGGGGGGAGAAGGTGGCAAGGTCCCAGTTCTGGAGGCAACTCAGCATCAGATTTGAAGAAACAATTCAGTGCTTGATTTGTCCTGAGCTTAAGGGGGATCCGAGGCTTTAAATGTATCTTGACAATCTGGTCCTCAACTTCATGAGCTCAAGCCCTGGCAGGTTTCCCATCGGAAGGAAGATCCATGTAACAGAGCAGTTCCCATTTCCTCGCACAGTCGTAAGCTGTTGGAGAGGATGAGACTGTTGGTCCTTGACCAGTACCGTGTGTGGATATCCAAGGACTGGGATGGGAATGACACGTTTGTAGTTTGATTGTTCAACTGAAGAACTTCACAGCTGACAAACGCAGGAAGGAGTTGAGGGTTTTGTCACACAGCAAAGGTGTTTCTTCCATCTCAAGGCTGGCAAGTTTGGGACAGGAGAGGGAACCACCAGAGTTGAGACAGTTTCACCCTCTGTCTGCTGCCCCTTTTTTTGTATTCCTCCCTCATTGATTTAAAGCTAAACGTTGTCCACAAAGGAAAAAAACTTCTTTGGGAGTGGGGACGAGAGACACTTAAGTGTCAAAAATAGTGATGGCCTGGATGACATTCCCCATTTCAGGCTTGTTTACTGGGGAGAGATGGTTCCCAATTTCAGAAGAACCGGATTGAGTTGCACTGAGATGCATACTGTTAATTTTTCATGCTTCTGAGCTCAGAGTCCTTTTCTTTCAAATAACTTTTCCCACATTTCTGCAAACTTCTTGAATTATTTAAACCTAAAGAGGAAATTAAATGTTACCTTAAGCGTTTTTGCTTTTAGGCTAACTTCTGTGCTTTATCCTAGGCAAAAACCAAACCAAACCTCCTTTTTTTTAATTCTGTTTTCTATGTCAGGATATAAGTAGTGCCTAGGCATTCACCTCTGGCCACTGGGTTAAGATTAGCCTTGAAAATGCAAACCTTCAATGTATAAAACTCCTTTCCTTCTGTGGGATCTGAATGGTCAAAGTGATTCCAGAATGATTGGTTGTGTGGCAGTAATCTCAGCATAACTGCTGGTGAACGAGACGGGTCCTAGGCCTTTTAGGTATTGTGTATAGCTGTCTAATACTCTGATCTCTTCTTAACACAGTACCTGAAATTAAAGAATTTTGAGGAGGAAGTCAGAGCCCACCGAGACCTGGATGGGTTTTTGGCCAGAGCCAGCATCATCCTTGATGAAACAGCCACCTCCTTGGACGATGTTCTTCGCGAGATGCTGAAACACTTCGCTGAAGATCCTGAGAATATGGAGCCAAGCTGCAACTTTGAAAGAATCATGAGCACTTTATTCACGGATTCAGGGACCCCACGAGAAGGGAATGGTAATCAACTCTTGATTTGCTTTTGCCTGCAGGTCACTGTTATCCTTTCTACTGGTGGTGTGTTGAACACTCACTGCTGTGTGGTCCCCTGATTTGCATGTTGCACGTGATGCTGGGGGTTTATTTTTCCATGTCACTCAGACTGAAGGGTCTCATGTCTCCAGGATTCTTTTTTATATATTTAGGTGGCATCTTGCCCCTGTTTCATTAAGATGACACATAATGGTGTTCTCTGGGGTGAGAAGTCTACTGCACTGGTGTGTCTTGTCTATTTGGACCCTTTAGATGTGCTTGTCCTCAGACAAAGCGTCCAGTGCTCTTCAGCAAAGGGACGCTTGCTGGTGTCTCTTCAGAAATGGCTTTTTTGCCTTGTGAATTCACACAGGCTGGGGAATTTTGCCTCCTGGATAAGTAGCTGACTGGGGAGGGCTGAGTCTTCACATTGCTGCCAGCCCACTGGAAGGGACAAGCAGGGCTTTGTTTCCCTCCAGAAACTCACCTAGAGCAGCCCTAGCCAGCCTTGTTGGCTCACATGTCACCGTAAACTATCTGCAAATGTCATAGCATAGTCTAAACCACTACCTTTAGCCCAAGATGTAAAGAAGCTTAACTAAGCATTGTTTCTCTGTAGGCACCCCTGATGTTTCAGAGTCAACAGGAATGAATATACAAACATGTACATCGCACCTCAAATGTAACTGTCACAGCCTGAGTGAATTTGTTTAACAGATATGTCAAGTCCTGAGCATGTAGTAAGCATGTTCATGCTTTGGTTACTTCTTGCTACCTATCTTAGAGCTTTGCATTTATAATCCCTTTAATGTAGGCTTTCTGCCAATAAATTAAAATTAAGCAGAGTCATAAGCTAGTACGAGAACAATAATTGAGAAGAGGGGGAGAGAGGGTAGGGGATTCAGAAGATGATGCCTCTTCTGGTCCTGTGTGTGTGTGTTGAATAGTGCTACTCTAATAATCTAATATTGCAGTAGGTTGATGTTGGGAGGAGAAAGCAGCTGCCTTTCCAAGCTGTGAATAGTTTAAGGAGAGAACTCAAAAGCATCAGGAGAAACGTTTCCATCTTTCTCCGCTGTCAACCCCTCACCCTTGCATCAATCCACTGTGCAGATAAATAAGTGCGCTTGGAATTAGTACTCAGCTTCTGTTTGGAAGGAAATGTTGTTTGCATTTGCAAACCAGACATGGACAGCCTGTAATGTTTCCCTCTCTTCTTTTCCTAGTTCACCTCTTATCAGACACGATTCAAGGAGTCACAGCGACAGTCACAGGGGTGCAGTATCAGCAGTCCTGGCTCTGTATCATGTAAGTACCTGGGTTAGATGAGCAGAACCTACTGGCTGCTCAAAAATTTCCTGCTACTAGGAAGAATAGCTCTTCAGAATGTGCCGTTTTAAATCCAGATGGTGATGTCCTCTCTAACCATCCTGGCCTGTAGCTTTTCAGTCTTCACACTGGGAGGCTCCTCTTAGCCCAGGCTTCTGCTCATCCAGTTGCAGAGGTGACCGCAGTCTCTACAGAGCATTAAGCTCTTGAATGCTGTTGAAATCTGGTGTTAACAAGCTAAGAATGCAGGAAAAAAAAATAAATTGAGCCAGAAAATGCTAATTACTGAGAAATGTTAATGAGGAACTTGTGAAAGGGACAAGCGAAGTGGTCTTTCGATGAAAACATTGAAACGTTGTAATTGAAAATTCAAGTCAGAAATTCCGACACTATTTAGTCACTGATTACGTTGTCTGACAATTAATTCAGGCACTGATTAATTGTCAACACTGTTAAACATCGGAGCAGACCCTTAAGACAAAGACTCTGTCACCTGGGATTTATGAGATGTGGTGGCTTCACCCCAGCTTCCACTTGACCAAAACTGGGCTTTGAAATGATTGTCTCGGAAATCAAGTGTGTCGTGCGAGCCAAACTGTCCCCTCACAGAGGGAGGCCAGAACCTGAGTCACTGAGCCAGCCAAGGCAATGTGATTTGACTTCTGTCTGTTGCTTTATGCAGATGCAGTCTGTAAGTCAAGTTGTCAAGAAACACGTTAATTCCCGGAGAAATTAGTACTGGATGGGTGCCTAAAGGCCTGGGGAGTGCACACACATATTCTAACCTTCACAGCCAGTTTGCTAGGACAACTGTCACAACAGCTTTCCTTCTAGCAGTTCTTCTACCCTCTGCTTATTGCTGGAAAACATGTAGGGTGTTCTGCTTTGGAAATAGATGATTTAAAAAAAACCAACCCAACAAACAAAAGAACAAACCAAAACCAAACAAACTCGCCAAGAAAAAGCAAAAAAACTCCACCCTTGTTTCTAATACCTTATGAAAAGAGAAAGATGTGGTCTCTATGATTATGACTATTGCATATCAGGGCTCTGTTCTGTGAAAGAAGTGACCTGGGTAATGTCTGTGCTGCTGTCAGCTCGGCTCTTACGCCTGGTGTGTGCAGAACAGCTTGCACAAAGAGCATCACGAGTTCATACAATAAAACAATTTTTCTGCACTGACCACCCAAGGGGGCTTTGGAGCAGTTTTCTCCCCGTTGGATGCCGTAGGTCACACAGCAGCAATAAGGTGCATCCTACACTAGAAAGGGTAGAGGGTGGGATGTTTCTACCTTGTCTCTATGGAGGGCTTTGGAGAGAGGACTGACTTAATAACAAAGCGTTTCTAGGGGTCACGATACAAATGCTGTGATGATATAGGTGGAACTGGAAAGGGTAGGTTCAGCCTTTCTGCAGGAACGTGCCAAAGCTTTAAATGTATCCATGTGAATAATACCAGCTTCCATGACAAGACAGGATTTGAAAAATAAGCCTACAGCCTGAAGGTGTCTTGTGCAAAAGTTTCCTTGTTTCTTCCTTTTGTTACGCTGAGGAGGGAGAAGAAAGTGGTGGGAAAGCACTGATGAGTTATTAACTATAATTATCTAATTATTGCGCTGTATTTCTGCTGTAGCTATTGTGCAACAGATTGTGAACTATATTTTTAGATCTTACATTTTTCTTGAAGTCAGATTGCAAAACAGCTTCCAAAACTCTGAAGTAAAGGAATTTGTTGCTGAAAAAAATTTTTTCCATGAGTGGGAAGAACTTTCAAGATATCTGCTGTTATTTATCCTTGCATTTAGTCTATAGTCTTTGCTAAATATTAAACTAGCACTGCTGAGTTTTGGGCACCTTAATTACCTTTCTGTTCCTAGTGGATGAGATAAGCTTGAGTATCATGACAGGATTATATTATTGAGGAAGAGCTGCCCGGAGATATGGCTTTGGTCGTGTTGCTTTTGATTTTGAGGGGCAACATTAAAGCTGAAATGAGCTTATAGTCAGAAGGAAAAAACTTGTGTGGGGTTTTAACTGAGTTGTGCAGAGCCTGGCTGCAGAAGGACATTCCTAATGGGCACAAAGATTTGTTTCTCCCTCCTCTATGCTGGAGAGAGGACTGCTCTTTCTCATCTGACTTATTCTCAGTGGGAAGAGCAAGTGGGGAAAACCTAGGGTGAAACAGCTATTCTGCTTCTGTCAGAATTGGTGCTTTCCTGACAGTTACAGGTCTGTTGAACTAACAGCAAGGTCAGATGTACCATATGGATCTGGGCTGTAGCCATGTGACAGAGCAAACCATTGAGGAATCAAACACCTTGAGGTTTGAACGTTCCCCTGGAGCCCGGGAAACCAACTGGCTTCTGATTCACAATAGGCTTTAAGGGTTTTTTTGTTGTCAAGAATGACTAAAACCTGATCTTGCTGAAGCCATACCAGGGCATGTAAGCTTATGGAAACCTTGAGGCTCCTTCATTAAAATTCTGTGTAGCTGAGAGTAGCACAGCACTGCATGTCTCACTAACGAGCACTCTTCATCTCTAGAAGAATAAAGGTTTCCAGCTATCCGTGTACATGATGGTTTTCTAACTAGAAAGCAGATCTTCAGAGTTACAGATTGGCTTCATCAGTCAAGGACATGACCTCATACCTTAGAAACCACAGGCACAATTCTTTTTTATTTTATTTTATTCTTTTTTTTCTCTCCATTCTATTCATAGCATTTGCCAGAGCAGCAAGACACAAACTGGTGTGGAGATCTCATGCTGCTTCACCGTGAAGCTGCTGGTTGGCTGTTTCAGTAGAGAAGTTGGGCTGAGGGACAGCCAGACCTGTCCCAGAATGGAGAGTGCTGTACTATTACCCTTAGACTTAGTTATTTAGTATGAGGAAGTTCTGCTGTTAGTAGGAGCTTAGGGAGGTGCTTTGATACCCCTCCAGCATCCGATGCCTGCAGCAGGTAGATGTACTGCCAGGAGGGTGCTCAGAATTCCCCATGTATAGCACTCAGACCTACCATGATCTGGATCCTGGAAGAGGAGATAAACCGGATGCTTTGCATGTCTGGATCAGGAAAAGTCGGGATGAAGCTCCTGGGAGAGATATTGGATTTGACATTGCACAGTTTTGTGGCTAAAAAAGCCCAAGGAAGGCTCCCTGCCCGTATCCACTGGTGAATATATGGAGAAGTGGCTCTTGTTCACAAGCCAAGTCCTATCACAGACAATTGCTACTTTCACTGTCTGACAGTTAGAGATGCAAATACCTATTTTTAAGGTTGGTTCCCCCCCCCCCCCCTCCCTGGGAAGAGGGAATAGATACAAAGTGTGTTAGGTGGAATGGATGTGGCTGGGGGGTACTTTTTTGTTTTGTCGACGTTATGG
>WUAM01000097.1:318472-328972 GCA_024336885.1 Actenoides hombroni | reverse complement strand
ACAAGCCAAGTCCTATCACACACAATTGCTTCTTTCACCGTCCGACAGTTAGAGATGCAAATACCCATTTTTAAGGTTGGTTCCCCCCCCCCCCCCCTTGGGGTAAAGGATACCTAATGCTAAGGATGTTGAAGTAACTGAGTGAGTACTGGTGGATCTCTTTCCTTGCCGTCCTCCTAGGAGAAACACCAGCTGTGTGGGCTAGTGAACAAATGCTCCCTGAGCTGAGCGGAATTCCCCAGGCATCACAACTTCCAGGCTATATTCTTCTTGCCAGGAGATAAATAGATACTGCTTTCTTCCAAAGCTGAATCCTTAGAAAAACATGAAAGCAAGCTGCTTCACCGTCTGGACTGAGTAGTTGGAGAGCCATTTCCTTTGGCTGCTTTGATAAGGCACAGGGATTGGTGAAGGACTTATTTCCAGTGCATTCAGCTGATTTGCTAAAGCTGTTTTAAAGGCAAAGCTGGGGGGGGAGGGGAAAGCCTCTTTGCAAGCAGAGAGTGATTTAGTGGTTTGTGTGTGCTTTGTCACTATAAAATTGCTTAATCTGATCTAGTGTGCCATTGCAATGATTCCTGTGGAGGAGTTGAACTGGGAAAAACCCAGGTAGCCTTTCAAAAACAGGTATTGTGAGGCTATTTTGGATTTCAAGGCAGGCTGCTGTTCCAGTAAAGTCTAAGAGTAGTAGCTTCTCAGATGTAATGTATAACTGATGGGTGGGTGAAACTAATGGATCTCTCACAGAAGTAATGCAAAGCCTGTTTCAAGTGTTTAAGGCTTTGCCCAGACCCAGAGGCTCGTGGGTCTGTAGAAAAGCCATGTTGCTTCTGGTTTAGCTGTGGAATAGATTTCAAATTAGGGGTGCTTTGGTTACTGTCTATACCTCAGTGCCCCTTTCTTCAGAGAGCAAAATGAGATGTTGTGGGGAAATTAAGCATTCCAAGTGTTTAAAAACAATTATCCTTTAGAGGAACGATTACAGGATTTAGAGTTCTGTAAACAAGAGCTTCTTTCCCCCAAATTTGCAACCACCATCTCTCCAATGTTCTTTGGGTTCAGAAAAAACAATTAGTTTTCTTTTAAGTACCTGTAGCTGCCCTTGTTGGGCTGTCCCAGGTTATGCTGCAGAGCAGAAGCTTTTCCAGGTGCTGTGTTTAGGAAAAGGAGTTCTAAATTTAAATCCTCCTTTAGGAATTTGGGTCCCAAAGGGAGATCTTGAGGATGACTCGTTGCAGCGCTTGCAGCACGTTGTACAAGGAGGAGGAGATGTCTTCTTATGCAATGACCTGTAGGAAATACTCTCCCTTGGAGAGATTAACTGCTAGAGATGCTGGGTCTTTCTGGAGCCCAGCAAAGTGCTTTTACCAGTCCAAAATGATATCCAGCTTGGAGCAACTCTGTTGCTGAAACAACCCTGTGCCAAGCTGCGGGCAAGCTGGCTTTGCTGGTCACAGCTTCATTCCTCACTTGCAGATCCTGGTTTCTGAAAGCTTGTGCCTGGAGCTGCTCGGCGGAGGAAGATTTATTTGCAGTGGATGAGAACAAGAAGTGTCATTGTTGTTCTGCATCGGGACAGGAAAAGGCTGGCGAGCTGATTACCTCTGCTGGGCACTTTTTCTTACTGCAGGGGATAATTTGTTTCTGAATTAACTTCCTTTCTTACCCTGTTTAAAGAGGGTCTCCGTAGCTTGACCCTTTTTATGATTTCGTTGAGAAATGTGTTATTACTCTGATAACATCTTGGGTGTGGGGGAGACCTGTGGCCTGTGTGACTCAGTGTCTCAGTGATTTTTTTTTTTTTGTTGTTGGAGCATTGCCAGCTCTCGCCATTGGCGTGCTGCTAGATATGCAGCCTGGAAAGACAGGAGGACAGTGAAGCAGGACCACGTGCTATAATGTAAATGCCTGTTTTTATGAGCTCAATTATTGGAGGATCAAGATGAAATTGCTGAGAACACAACCTGGCATCTCATTAAATCAGAGCCCAGCATTTCCTTGTGTGATTAATACTGGGTGAAAATAGGTTTTTTCTTTTTTCTTTTTTTTTCTTTTTTTTTCTTCAGTTTTCTGGCCAAACCAAAGGAGAATCAAATTTAGCTCACTCCAAACCAAAAGGGAACTTGGAGGCTTTGGCCAAACCAGACTTGATTTAGAGTCAGCTGAAAACATCTTGCTAGCTCTCAGGTTTGTTGGGGCTCTGGCTATTTAGCCTTCAATTATTACTTTTTTTTTTTAGTGGGAACTTAAGTGCTACTTCAAAAAAGTTGCTACATTTGAAAGCGACTCTGTTCTTGGCCTGAACTATGCTGAGTTTTACCTGCAGCCTTGCATAACTTGGTATTTCTCCATGTGAACCAAATAACTTCTAGTTGTTGGGGTTTGGGGTTTTTTTTGTCCTTTACAAATATTTTCACAGGTCTGGTAGGGACTGTGGGTTTGGTTTGTATTATCTTTGTATCTGGATTCTGGGATTAAACCAAAAACTGGAGCTGTAAGTGCTCCACCAGGGAATAATAGTTGAGTCAGCTAAACAATAGCTTAAGTTTGAAGAAAAGCTTGAGATGCTGGGCAGAAGAGACTTGGCCTTGCACTGAAATTACTGAGGCACCATTTCCCCCTCCCCCAAACAAATGGATATAGCAGAGCAAGACCAAGGTCAGTGTAGGAGAGGCTGGATTTTCCACAGAGGTGCTCTTTATCCCTTCCATGCAGCAATCATAGAATCATGGAATGCCTTGGGTTGGAAAGGACCTCTAAAGGTCATCTAGTCCAACCTCTCTGCACTGAGCAGGGACATCCTCTACTAGATCAATCTGCTCACAGCCCCATCAAGCCTGACCTTGAATGCTCAGATGCATCAGACCTCTGTGGCACCTGATTAAATCTGATTTTACTCTGGTTTCCCTTCCCTAAACCAACTCAGCCTGATTTACAAAGGTATTATTGATGTAAACTGTGTCTGTGCATTGACCTATAGCAGGTTGGAAGTTCTTCAGTGGTCCCCACTTCGTTTTACTGGTGTAAGTGATACAGGGGTTCAGATGCATGTGTCAGTGATGGTAGAGCTCTTTCCATAAGAGCTGGTAGAAACAGTTTTCTAGGTGTGAGAAGTTTCAAACTACAGCACTGTGGATAAAACTATTTCAGATAAAAAACCAGTGTTGACAGTGAGTTTCTTGGCGTCTTATGAACGCGCTTGGTGTGTCTAAGTCTTCTGGTACTGCCTGTGGGATCCTCTCGTTCCCCACTTTCCCAGTCCCTCAAGGTAAGGCAACAGTGGACTCCTGATTTAGAGGAACACAAGGCTTTGGCATGGCTGCTCGGAAAATTAGCCATCCAATAACAAAGAGCAGCCTTTTTGGAGTCAAGTTTTCTCCTCCATACCCAAGAAGCTCTTGAGCTGGAGTGGTGGTGTAGCCCTGTGGAGTGGGGTGGGAGAAGGCAAGCAGGTACTGCTGGGAGGTGGCTGGTGACTTGCATGTCCACAACACGTAGAAACTTACATTCATGTGCATGCCTTAGTATCCTGCTCCACTTCAGGCACAGGGGTTTGAGCTGATGTGATCAACCCTTGCCCCATAATAAGTCTTGTCTGGCCATACTTGGTACTTCAGTAGTTTCTCTTTAGGTCAGGTACTGAAATAGTAGGAAAGGGATGATGTCTGGGAAGTGTTAGTACAGCTCTGTGAGCATTAGGTGTCTGATACCTGCTGCTGGCCATCTCTGGAGTAGAAGTGATGTTCACAATGCCCAGAAAGCCTTCCTTTCCAAAACATTAATCCGTGAGCTTAATGGCTCGGGTATGAAAATGCTGAGAACAGAGCTTAAAATAAGGGTCCGTTTGCTAATGGCGCGTTAACCAGCCACTGCTGGTGACCGACCAGGTGAATGGGGAGAGAATGGAAGGTGTTGGACCACTTGAAGGTTCTCCTGTTAGTCTACAGCCCAGAGTTCATGAATCTTCCTCACTGGCTTGTTGAACTGTAACACAAGTAGGCTTGTGTGCTCTCTGGCCAAAGCAGGATTGCTACCAAGGGCTTTGATTTGCTTGTGCAAACCAGTGTTGCCTGTGGTAATTTGATCCCTCGGGAGGGATGGATGAGGGTTTGTTGCAGATCCAAATATGGGTTCAGTTGAGAAGATGGGTTGAGCTCTATTTTTAATTACTTTAGAAGAGATTTATTCCTAATCTTAGGACCTGCCTTGATCTTCTTTTCCTCCAAAGCTAATTTGAGTCGAAAAAGGACAAGGGGCTGTGGTTGAGGGGAGTTAGGAAATAAATGAAACACTGTCATCTTACTCATGACCTGCATTGTTTTAATTAAGCTGTTGGATTGCTCTCAGACAAGTGCCTTTGTCAGACTAATTTGTGTATGTAGGCTGCTTCCAGTCTGTGATCAAGGAAGTTAAATGATAAAAAACCCACACTTGGTGTGATTTCTTTTTTAATTTTTTTAATTTTCTTTATGGAAGTTATTAAGAAATTAATAGAAAATATAATGTGCACTTGACTAGCACATCTTCAGGAGCAGTTACTGGAAAAGCCTTCAGAGTGCACAGGTTTGAGAATACACATTAAAAAGGAATGATATGGGCTAGGATTATGGAAGAGAAGTTAAAGGAGAGATGAATCCTCCTATTAGAGGGCTGTGGTGGGTGCTTGCTGGATGAACAAAAGGGAGGAAGGAGGCAAAGTGACTTTGAACCAGAAGAAAAAAAGGAAAATAAAAAAGCATCACTCTGAAAACACTTCCATGGCTCTTTCAGTGTCAATAGGCAAACCCTGTGTATGTGTTTCGCCAGTGCTTTTCAGGAGAGTTGAGTAGCAGTAGTGGGCTTTAGTGGAAACAGGAGCTCTGCAGCCCAGGCTGGTGTTAACCTCTTCTTCCAACTGCACCGAGCCACTTTGCTGCTTTGGCAGAGTTTCCCTGCAGGGAAAAAAATGCTGGCTACCCAGATCACAGCTCTGTTTAAATATCTCAGGGTGGAGACAGACCTGGTCTTTCGTGGTTTCCACAGACTATCTCTGCATTTGTTTCAAACAACTCGTTGCTAGTCTTTGTTATGGGAGTCAAACAGCCATCCCATGCTCAGCAGAGCTGCCTGGATTGCAGGTTTCCCTCTGAGTAGTAATCCTGCAGAGCTGGAGTGAGGAGCTCAGCTTGGTTTCTGTAACACATCTCTACCAGAAAGGGGGGTGGAAAAAAAACCCAGCTGAGAGCAGATAGTGAAAAACATTCAGAGAGATATGCCCAAGGCAAAAGTAATATGTTGGCTTGGCATCTTGCCTTAAAATTTCCAAAAGCACTGTGGGAGATCAGGTGAAATGAAGTGAAAACTGCTTTCCAGGTTTTGTTTCTCTTAGAGGGCTTTCTGGTAGAAGGTTCTGTGGCTAGTAGCACACCTAGCAAGTCCTAGGTGTGTTACACTCTCTCTCTTTTTGATTTCTTGGCTATTACAAAGCAGATGGGGGGTAAGGAGACAGTAAACCTTGAAATCTGGGAAGTTATTTCCCATAAAAACATGGATGTTCAGGTTCTACAAAAGAGCTCGCAGAACTGGGCCAACCATAAATTTAAGATTTCAGAAGTGACCCTTTCACAAGCAACAACCTTTTGTGTTTCTCAGAGTAGAAGTGTCTGAGTATAAACCTGGTGCACCAGAAGAGAGCATGGCGTGTGTCATAGTGCCGTGTATAACAATGTCATCTTCCTTGGCAGTTGCACTATAAAGTCCCTTCAGCGACGTCACGTTTGCATCAGCCGCCTGGAGAGGCCTCAGAATTGGGGTGAAAACTCCTGTGAAGTGAGATTTGTGATATTAGTCCTGGCTCCTCCTAAAATGGTGAGTATTGTCTTCTCGGTTGCTCTGGGGCTTCAGAGGGTTCTTGCTTTTCCTTGGTTTCTTTCTAGGGCTAGTGACAACATACTATTTTTAATACACAAGGGGATGCGAGAAGACCTTAGCAGTTGTCAAGGTGGTTTATATAGGTGTCTGAGGGGCAGGTGAATCAGCTGTGTCATCATTTCATACTGGAAAATGTCCTCTAGCCTGACTGGGAGGAGAACACTGCAGATCAAGTGTGTCTCAAGTCCCCATACACTCTTTGCTAGACCTATAGCTATTATTTGCTCCCTTCAGCTTTACCAGCTTAGCTGCTATTCTTGGAGGTGAGGAATGCTCTTCCTGGTTAAAGTGATGCTTGTGAAGGGCTATTGTGAGTCAGCAGCTGATGCCTCGATGCAAAGGTCTGGGTTGCCTCCCAGGAAACTCCCCTGATGGGACTGACAGTTACACACTGCAGATGTGGTTGCAG
Organism: Actenoides hombroni; assembly: GCA_024336885.1. NCBI lineage: Eukaryota > Metazoa > Chordata > Aves > Coraciiformes > Alcedinidae > Actenoides > Actenoides hombroni. Next base: position 322,653 of record WUAM01000097.1, on the reverse strand, counting down.
CAGTTGTAAATAGAGTGATGTAACCAAGAGGAAGGTGTAGTTTTGTGAGCTCTGTTGTAATATGGACAAGACTCTTTGGGAGCTGGGATGCTTGCAAGGTCCCGCTGTCCTGAAGTCCTTTGCGTTGTGTTTTCATAGCTTGTGGTACTTGGAGCAGCAAGGTTAAAGTTTGCTCGAGTGTGTTTACTGGTTCTTTGGAGTAGACAGGGCCAACATTAGTGCACATTTACTGCTGTATCACAGGGGGCATCAGGGTCAATTGGGGATCCCCATCCTGTCTTCCTAGAAAGCACTGGCTTGATCAAGATGGTGTGGTGTTCTAGCTAATGGTCGAACAGTTCAAAGCTCAGGACCTTTTCACACTTAAGCTGGCTGTTTACACCTTGGGGTTACTAGGTCTGTGCTTCTGGGAGGTGCTGGAGAGGTTGGGGACCTTGTCTGGAACAGGACATATCCTGATTCAATTTCCTCTTCAATGCTATCTGGATGACCTTGGGACCTTCTAGTCTGGTCCCTCTGTCTCCTCTGCTTCCACCACCACCCTCCTTTAAATGGAAATACTGATGTTTCCTTATTTCTCAGGATTTCTGGCAGATCTTTCCCAACTGAGCAGTTCGATGCTTTTTTGGCATAGACCTGAAACCCAACAGGCTGAAAACATATTGACGTTCCTCAGGAAAAGCAGCAGGCGAACAACTGAACCCGTGTGTGCGACCGTATCCATCTCTCTCTCATCCCAGGGCAGGTTGCTTATCTCCGGCCGGCTACGTGCAAAGCGCCCGGCGAACGACTCTGCATCCGCTTCTAAGCCTGAAACTTTGTGGTTCCAATGGACAGCATCAAATTAAGGAAAGGGAGTGGAGGCCAAGCAGGGCTGCAGTTGCCAATATGCTTTTTATTTTAGATGAACTGATGTAGCCAGCTTGAAGTACGCATTTCTGGTACAGCAGTTAAAATAATTAACCTGCTGACAGTAACAGATTAAATGAGCTTTGCTTGGGGAGGGGAAAAAAAAACCAACCCAAAAACCAACAAAAAAACAAGCCCAGAAAATAGGCATCTGTTGTGCTAAGGAATACAGATCCTTGGCCTTCCATAACATGGCGGATGGAATAAAATCGAGTTCTCTTGAAAATCTCTGCATGTTTCCTCTAAACCGTTCATCTCTTTCTCTGGCAAAGCCTTGGGCAGCTTGAAGCATCCAGTCCAAGGGCCACTGCTTCTTAGAAGTGAGAGGAGAAACTTCCCCTGTAATGGCAAATCCAGGCTGGTCCAGTCTGAACAGAACCAAGCTCGTAAACTCAAAAATCAACTCCTCAGTTCAAGAGCGACAGGGAAATACCAGAGAGAGAGTCCACTGGAGAGCTACAAAGATGATGAAGGGACTGGAACATTTCTCTTCTGAGGAAAGGCTGAGAGCCCTGGGGCTATTTAGCCTGGAGAAGAGAAGACAGAGGGGATCTTGTTAATAGTTACAAATATCTGAAGGGTGGGGGTCAAGTAGAAGGGGTCAGGCTCTTTTCAGTTGTCCCCTGTGATAGGACAAGAGGTAATGGTAGCAAGGGAAACGCAGGAAGCTCTACCTCAACATGAGGAAAAACTTCTTCCCTGTGAGAGCGACAGAGCCTGGAACAGGCTGCCCAAAGAGGTTGTGGGGTCTCCTTCTCTGGAGATTTTAAGACCCTCCTGGATCTGTTCCTGTGTGTCCTGCCCTGGGTGTTTCTTCATTGGCAAGGGTTTGGGACTCAATGATCTCCAGAGGTCCCTTCCAACCCCTACCATTCTATGATTCTGTGAACTCCCAGAGCAGATCACCTTCATTTAAATCCAAATCCTCTCCTAGAAACTTAAGTTGAAACTGTATGAACAAACGTGTCTGAAGGGACTTTCCTTGTGATGGAGGAGAGGTGGAAGCAGAACAGCGTGAGCGACGGAGCAAGTGTAGTGTTAGTGATGACTTTGGGACTAGTACAGTGCCACCCACATGTCCATGCCTCTGTGGCAAGCAATACTGAGTTATTTGGTCGTGTTCATGAAGAAACTGTTCATCTGCTTTGCTATGAATCATGAAAACTAACTCACATCAACCACATATGCTCGCTATTACTTCTCACAGTAATGTGAGGGGCTGGGATGCTGTCCAGAGGGAGGGTGGTTGGTTGAGTGTTTCTAACAGTTGATTGTAGCTAAGGCAGATGGGTTAAAACTTTGCATGAAAAGGAGCTCTTAACAAGCTATGGTTCTACACAACTATTCCTTGGCAAGTGTCTAATCTGTCCTGACCCAAAGTGGCCCAAGCAGTTGAGCAGGTCAGGGTTTGTAGAGCTTGGATTTGGTGGGTTTGTGCAGGGATAGGAAGCTCAGTCTCCTTTACTGTTCCCATAGTGTCCAATCTTCAGGGTGGTTGGAGCTCTAGGAAAACAGGCTGAAGCTGCATCCTCAAAGGTCAGGCCTGTGGCTCATAGAACTGTTAAAGCCTGCAAACAGTTCCTTTTTCATGTTTGCAAGTCTCCTGTCCCTTCCAAGGATTTAGTGAAGATGGACACTGTTCCTTGTGTGTGTTGCTCAGCTGCTTCTTTCCCGTGCTTTCCTCCGGGACAGGAGTTACTTGAGCTGAGAGCTCTAAATCTCCACTTGTGCTGCCAGAGTTGCCTGAGGGAAGCCAACCAAATTGAGTTTTAATGCCCAGAAAATAGGAAGCTGAGGAAGCAGATGTGCACAATAATCGTTGTCAGGATACTTCTACCTGCATAAACCTTGACTACAATGTCTTTCTACCCCAGCAGCAGTAATATAGGATAGCAAAGAGTCTTTGTTTAGTCTTAGCAGCCTTGGAGGGAAATTGGGGATAAAATGCATGCTCAGCATGATTCAGCTTTGCATCGAGTCCTGGTAAGTTGATTAAGACTGATCAGTGCTTCTGGTCAGGGCCTGTATGTTGATGCCTTCTCAGGATCCTGCTGTGGTTGGTGTGTTCATCTGCAACAAGTTCCACATGTACTGTTCTCCATCAGGTGTCTCTGGGATCCTGGAAGCCACTTGCCCTTCAGATGATGCCTAAGGGGGCAGATAAGTGGGTTTACCTTTCAGAAGTGAAAGGAAATAGTTTTACAAGGGATTTTTTCTTTTCTTCCCCCCCCCCCCCCCCTCAGAAAAGTACCAAAACTGCCACCGAAGTGGGCAGGACCTTTGCCACGATGTTTTCGGATATAACCTTTCGGCAGAAACTCCTGGAAACCAAAACTGAAGAGGAGTTCAAAGAAGCCTTAGTCCACCAACGCCACTTGTTGACGGTGGTGAATCAGAGACCCTCTGCGATGAGCGATGGGCACAAGTCACACGGGCCGAAGCCACTCAAGGTAAGGTTGGCCAACATCTATCATTCCCCTCGGCTTCGGTGGCATCCAAATGCAGAAACACGAGGGCTTTTGGGTAAGGAGATGGAGTTTGGGCTGCTTGCATCCATTGGGCTCTTCTAGCAAGCTCTGGGCACTTGAGGTTTCTACCAACAGCAGCTGTGTGTATTCCACCTTCCTCAGCTCCTGCTGTAAATCTGAAAAAAGACACTTCAAAGAGGCAGGTGCTGAAGGGATGTAAAGCAGCAGGGGATTGAAATGGTTACAGGACTTTGATTCCAGATGCTCAGTCAATGGTGGGATTAATGGATCACTGTATGTTGTCAGTCCAAGGTGCTTAATCCTTACTATCAGAAGTCTCTGAAGGAAGCTGCTGCTTGTCTTTCCCCACAGCCAAAAGACTTCTTGGCCATCCCCACATGGTAATTTCACTTAAAAGTTGCCTGTCAGTGTTTGGCCTGACTCCTCACTGTTTGATCTGTAGCTCTGTAAAACGTTATTTGCTGTGTGCATTAAAGTTTGAGGGAAATGCTGTAACTCTGCTTTCTTTTCTGGAATTTCCTGTGTATTGGTCATCGCTTTGCTTTTCCGTTCAGAAATTCATCCTTTAACCAGACAGCATACCTGAAAAACAAACTGTGCCAGCTCTAGCTTGCTCCTCCTGTCCCTGAATTACAAATAACCTGAAAGCTTTTGCTTGCCTACAGTGCAAAAGCTGGTTAAATTATCACTTTTTTGACCGCGCCACCCCCCACCCCACCACGCCCACTCGCTCGCGATCCCCAGCTCTTCCCACCCTCAGCTCGCCGTGCCAACCGCAAGGCA
>WUAM01000097.1:289860-304719 GCA_024336885.1 Actenoides hombroni | reverse complement strand
TCCCTCCAGTCCTATCACTGCCCGACAGCCTAAAAAGTCCCTCCCCAGCTTTCTTGTAGCCCCCTTCAGATACTGGATCCATCTCTCTCAATTTTGATTCAGTAATGTACAGTTAGGAGTCTTCAGGAGCTCCAGTCCCAATCTCTGGGTTCCTTGGTCGTTGACCTAGAGATGGCAGAACACCCAGCAAAGCGAGGCCATCTGTGCTGCAGTGTTCTCTGAAACTCTAACCTTGTCTTGAACAAAAAAACTGCATCATATCAGCAATTCAGGCAAGTAAAATAGGCCTGTCACGTTGATGAACATAATTGCTTTCCCTTTCAATGTGTAGATGTACCTTAATTTCAAGGGATTGCTTCTGTAATAGTCAGCTACTCCCATTTCACAGCTGGACCGCCAGTTGAATTTCTGCCACAAATTTCCACCGTGCAGTCGGAGCGATGTGTTGTTTCAATGGCTTTATGAGCCTGTTGCAGATGAAATGCCATCATAATGCAGCCCACCTTCTTTTAAATGAAGTGATGTCAGTCCCTGGGTTGCAAATAGACCCTGAAATTGTTTAGCCAGATGTTGACTTGAAAAAGGCAAAAGGTAAATTGTGGTTAAGGCAGGATTTTAGTGCTTGTCCCCGGTGAATCTGTTGCGAGGAGGCAGGATTTGTTCATGATTTTAACGACAATTAGTGTGATTGATCATGTTTGTGAAAGGGTATGTTGAAGCTGGTGTAGTTACTGCCTCCATTATGAAGTTAACTTTTGTTGCCCACCAGAAAGGGTTCTTTACTCCTTGGATCTCATCTGGTTGATGATGGACTAGCAGCACTGCTTTGTTGTCAAGGTTTAAGGTCAGGGCAGCCCACTAGACCTATGACAGATGCTCTTCTGTTAACCCTCTTCCCTCCCCAGAGGGGAAGAGAAAGGGAACAAGGGAAAGAGACTGACTGATGGGAACTAGAACAGCTTTAATGAAAATAAAAATAATAGTAAAAATGGAATCTATACAAATATATACAAAACCAGCATTGAACCCAACCCCTCCCCCCCAGTGGCAATTCCATCACTGTCGCCACTGATGCTGTGGAGCTGGCAGTGGGAGAGTCCCAAACTGGGCCCAGAAGCAGATGGGAGCTGTGTTCAGGAGCTGGATCCTGGTGCTGGAGTCAGGAACACACAGATCAGGATAGAAGGCAGAACGGACAGTCCTTAGTTGCTGGCCATGGAATAAGCTAGAAGAAACTGGAAGAGGACCCGAGTCAAGTAGGGGCTTGACCCTCCTGATCCCTCAGCTTTATACTGAACATGATGTATTATGGGATGGAATCCCTCGTTGGTCAGTTTGGGGTCACCTGTCCTGTCTGCTCCTCCCTCACCTTTTACTTTCTGCACCCCCCAACGTGGTGCACAAGGCCCAGCAGTGGCCTTGGTCTGCACCCCAACCCTTGGTAACTCCAAACGTGGGCTGTTATCACTGCCAGAAGCAGCCCCTGCCTGCGCAAACACGCTGCTGACTTGAGGAATTGCAGTTAGTGAGGAGAACTGAGCTGAAGAGTAAAATCACTGACCAGAGTTACTTCTGTCCTCACTCAAACCAGGACATTTGTGCTGGAAGTCTTGGACCCAGCCATGATGTGGCATAAGGACCTCCATGATCACCAAGGACTCCTGCTGCTTGCTTTGCAAGGATTGAAGCTGAAACTAAAAGCCATGTGTGAACTTCTGTGATGTTCTTCAGGGCTTCTTGCTTCCTTCTACTTTCTCATACTACGGTTTACCTACCTGAAAGATTTCTAGAAGGCACCTCATCACTTACATAACTTTCTCTGCTCAGCAAATGAGCCTTTTAAAATTTATTTGAATATTAGTTGCTTCTTTTGTCCCAGTTGCCTGTCTTTTTATGAAAGGCATTGTTGCTGCTGACCTTTCATCTTGGAAAGACTCCTTTGTCTAAAAAGCAGCGTTCTGGGGTGGCACGTTGTCCTCTGAACAAGGATGTGACCTTCTCTACTTAACGAAACTACCCCTCGGTTCACTGTTTGCCCTGCCAAGCCTTTCCTTTTCTCTAAAGGTCTCCGGCACTTGGGAGTGTGAGGTAGGAGCCTGCAGCTGGACTGGAGATCACATGAGAAAGCTTCATCTCCAGGAAGTATGCTTCAGACCCTTTGGTTGCCAAAAGTGGTCAGGAATGTGGTCTGTGGTCTCTGAATCTTCACAATAAATTGAACGGAATCTGCCTTGCAACAGCTGGTCTTATGACTCCTGGAAGGTCAGGCTCATATTTGGATGCTTGAGATGTCTCTTCTCAAGTTTTAGCCCCTGCCCTTCTTTTTTGAGGATGCTGAGAAGTCCTATTTATATCTATTCCTCTCTTGTCTGCAAACAGGCACCATCACAAGGTGTCCTTTATTCATTACACATCATCTTTGATTTTTGGGTTTTGCGTCCTTCTCCTGTCCTTATCTCTGCATAGCAAATGGTGCAGAAAACAGATGTTAGATAAAAATGCTCAATGACTCTGGGATCTTTCTTTTTTCCTTTTTCATTCCAGTAATACAGTTAGTCTGTTGTGGCAATGTCCAGGTTTTCTCAGTGTTGCGCTAACAGCCTTTAATGCGAAGTCCTCCCTTCTCCGATTCAGCTCACTGGCTTGTAGCCCCTTCAGCAAGGGATTGGTACTACCATGGGCACTTGGAAGCTTAGGGGTAGATGCTCGTGTTGGGAGTCCACTGTTCAGGAGGCTTCCAGAATGGGGAATTGGGCAACTCTAAGCTTGTCCAAGTGTCTCACAGCAGGAGAACCATCAAGGATGGCAGCACAGGCAAGTTGAAGGCTATTTCAAGGTTTTTTTTGACAAGCCCCTCTTTGCTGTGTTCTTTCTGAAGAGGCTGTTCTGTGGAAAATAAACTTAGGTTCTTCTCAAACAGTATCAGCTGTTGTCATCTTTCATCCTTTCTCTTGTGTGATATGAGCTCACTGGGGATGGACATCAGCCTGAAAACAGGAAAGGGAAGGGAAGCTACTTCAGAGGCCCTTAAATTTGTATTATGACACTTTAATTCTCTTTCTGGCTGCTTTTGTTTTGGCCTGGTGTGTTTTTTCCGATGGAGATGAGAGGTGGGGGGGGTGTGAGTAGATGGAAAAGAAAGAAGGCATTCTCTCAGAAGGGTTTTTTTTTTTTCTTTAAAGCAAAACTCTTAATGTACGCATTCCTGACCTCTTGTGCTATTTGTTTTTGCAAGTCTGTTAGCACTAATTGGCTCAGCAGAGCACATTATTGATTCAAGCCTATAACCTCAGGTTTCTGCCTAGGGAAAAATGAAGTGCTGCATGTTTTCTTGCCCAAGGCATCATGGGTTGCAAAGATGAGCGATCGTGGCGAAGCTCATTAGGGGCATAGTCCAGAATACCTATAAATTTGGTATTAAAAAGGCAGGTAGGGGCTTTATAAGCCCTAAACTTACAGTTTCTGCTTTGATCTTCTTCCAAGCTTTTGGGGCTGGCAGAACTGAACAAAAGGCTTCCCTTATTTCCTGTTTTGATGGTGCTAGAAATATCTATTGGAGCAGTCTGGTGGCATGTTGGTGCTTCTACTTCTGGTCCCAGATGAACGAGAGAGCACGGTAGTGCAGAAGTATATGTACAAGACCTATTTATGTGTTTAAAGCATGGACTGAAGTTTCTACTTCTGTCTTTCAGAGCACTACTGGTACATAGGGCTGATGCAAGTTGGGTCTCCCTGCTTTACAAGTGGGCCGTACTAACATGATATGTATTATGGTTTGCATTAGGTGTTATTGGAAACAACAAAGCTATTGGAAAATACATCACAACTATGATCTTTCTGTATTTTGCTTGCCTCCTTCCATCCATTGCCTTTGGGTCACTCAATGATGAAAACACCCGAGGAGCTATTGGTAAGTCTATCAGTTCTGTGCATCTGTTATAGGGTGTCATGGATTTAAGCTGAGTAGCTCTGCTCGCAGGAAACATTGATAGTTCATCTGATGAAGAGGACACCCCAGAAGTCTTTTCTCATTGTTACATTCATGACTTTCTCAGAAAACTAGAAATATTGACCGTTGCTTTGCATAGTATCATCTGTCTTGGAGTGATATAGTTACATGCTACTGCACTTTAAAGTGATGCTCACTTTGTAACTATGCTGTTGTCTGCCCATTTTTCTTAGTTGATCTGAATTAGATTGCCAGTATCCAAGCTGCTGGCATGGAGAATGATGCTTTTCTCCATCCCAGCTGTGACCCTGAAGCAGTTCATGATGCTGTTACAGTTCAGAGGGGTCTTAGTTGAGTTCTTGCCCTGAAGGCCTCCACAAATACTGGTTGTGTCTTCATAGCTATTTAAAGTAAAACTTAAAAAAAAAAATCCAACCAAACTAATAAAAACCAACCCAAAAAAAACACGTGCACAAAAAAAAACCCTAAAAGCCAAACCAAAACAAGAAAAACAAAACCAAACCACCACAAAAAAAAAATCCAACTGAGCAAAACCCTAAAACACAAACACAAAGAAAACCAAACCAAAAGAAAAACAAAGCAGCAGCAAAACCCAAACAAAAAATGCCCACCCAACTTTCATAGTTCAACATCTGGAAGCCTGATGACATCCTAAATTATTGGTAGAAATTGACTGGCAGTTTACTTCTTGCTTTCACAGTGTCTCACCTCTATACCCTTGAAGCATTTCTTACTCATTCTCTGCCCTGTAAATGCTCCTTGGTCTGGGAGGTGTTGGTTAATAGCCCTGTTTCTTTCCATCCTTTTTAATTGCTCATAGATGTGCAGAAGACAATCGTTGGCCAGTGTATTGGGGGGCTGCTTTATGCTCTCTTCTCGGGGCAACCTCTCGTTGTTCTCCTCACCACGGCTCCTTTAGCGCTCTACATCAATGGTAAGTCTGTGAAACTTGTACGGTGGGTCCCGTGTGATTGTTGTCAGTGGAATGGGACTTTGCACGAGAACATGAGTTGCTCTTTTTAATATTAAAGGGCAGCTTCTGGTGCTGAGGGAGAGGGGAGGAATTTGATTCAGGTTCAGTTAAAATTGGTTTCTAAAGGAATTGTCTTGCATAGGAAAGAACCATCATCTTGTCAGAATAAGGGTTTCTTCTGCTTTGCAGGGGAAATCTTCATCTGATGGTTTTCTTCTGTGGCTGCATTAAAACAACTTGAGTATGAGAGCCTCGGACAAAAGTTTGGAGGGTTTTTTTTTTGTTTTTTTGGATTGCCCTGCTCAGACATTGGAATGGACTGCCCAGGGAGGTGGTGGAATCTGTCCCTGGAGGTGTTTAAAGAAAGGCTGGATGTGGCACTCAGTGCCATGGTCTGGCTGATGTGGTGGTGTTGGGTCATAGGCTGGACTTGATGATCTCAGAGGTCTTTTCCAGCCTCAGTAATTCTTTGATTCTGTAATAGCTTAACAGTTACAGCTGCGTGATGATATGACTGAGCCAAAGGTACAGAGGAGCAAACTCGATATCTATAGGAACAATTAGATGGGCTATGACTAGCTTGAAAGGTTTAAGACATACAGTTTTGTCCACAATGCAATGACTGAGTAAATAAACGTGGTGCAAAAGCATTTATGAGATCCTTTGTTCAACAGCATCCCAAAACATGGGTGAGAGCAAATTCCTGGGGCTGATTCTGTGGCCTTGACCCTCAGGAAAGGTGATTTGAGCATTGAGGAAGAATATTCTTCCAAGTGCTTCTCCCCATTTCTAATGAAGGAAGGGGATGGGAAAGGGGAAAACAGTTTGGCTTGATCTAGTGTTGATCCCAGAATGTAAGGACAGGAATTTAATGGTATCTGCTATTAAGTGTGTTGCGGTGAAGCCTTGAAATTGGTTCTTTTTGCTGTCAAGCAGATGGGAATCTCAGGGTGGCAGTGACAGAAGTTTAATCTGACATGTGCGTGCTTCGTTTTCGCAGTCATCCGAGGAATCTGTGATGACTACAACTTGGATTTCAATGCTTTTTATGCCTGGATTGGACTGTGGAACAGCTTTTTCCTTGTGATGTATTCCCTCTTTAATTTCAGTCTTCTGATGAAGCTCTTTAAAAGGTAGCTATTTTCAAGAAGTCCTATTTTGATCAGATTATTCAGCAAATGGAAAAATTATACATTCCAGAAGCTCCTGAATTACAAACTTGCTGCAAAATTTATTTTGCAAGATGAGGCTAGTATATCATATCAGCTTATTGTTCCAGCTTGAAAGAAGCATTTAAAGATTCACTGGGTTTTGTTTCCGGAGTTGGAGTCTAACTAAAATTCGTGTATTTTCATGTAAATGCATGAATGTGCTGGTTTTTTTCCTTTGAATGGAGTTGAATGCAGACTCTGCTAATGTCTGTATTAATCCCTGGGATTTTTCCGTAGGTCAATAGAAGAAATAATTGCACTTTTTATATCCATCACGTTTGTGGCTGATGCTATCAAAGGCATTATTAAAGGTAAGTGTCACACCAGTGTTTTTCAGTGCGGATCTCTTGCTTTGCTTCCTTGTCAAAGGGAAATACAAGGCTGCAAATACACGTGGTGTTTGCTTGTTCCGTGTTCAGTCAGGGTCTTCAGGGGGGGGAAAAATCAGTGAGAGATTGAAGCAGCCCCGTGTCAGCAATTTACCTGGATATGCAGAATTTCTATCAGCTCAAATTTCAGTTAACTGAGGTAGAATTAGTGTCTTACCGAATGGAGAAACTTACGTTGCAGTGAAAGCCTTTCCCTGGTACTAGTTTCTTTGGTCCTGGCAACAACAAAAAAAACCCCAACAAACAAGAGTCCAATTTAAATGCAGTGCATCTAGATCATTTTTCTTGCCACGTTATTAAAATGACATGGAGGGGAGTTGAAAGATGGGTTGAGATTGAGCTGCTCTTCTTTAATGGCAGCTTAAGTACTGCTGTGTCTTCCAGCATGCTCCTGAAGTTATTCTGCTCCTTCCAGCCACCCGGTCCCCATTTCCAGGTGAAGTGCTGGGTGTGTATCCATGATCAGATTTGGAGTTTTAACAAATTTAATAGGATGAGGGATAATGGCTTCAAACTGGAAAAGGGGAGATTTAGAGTAGAAATTAGGAAGAAGTTCTTCACTCTGAGGTTGGTGAGACACTGGCACAAGTTGCCCAGGGATGCTGTGGAAGCTCCATCCCTGGAATGTGTTCAAGACCAGGTTGGATGGGGCTTGGAGCAACCTGTTCTAGTGGAGGCTCTCATGACAGGGGTATTGGAACTAAGTGATCTTTAAAGTCCCTTCCAACCTAAACCATTCTGTGATGCTATGAAATTTCTCTGGCACCTCTCTTCTTCGTGATCAGGGTTAGCAGGAGGTATTTCTGAAGGTGAAACATGTTTGGAAAAATGCCACATGAATGGCAGCCTTTCTGCTCATCTCAGTGAGGAGCTGGCCAAGTCTGTTTTCCTTGTTTATTTATGACCTGTTGTCCAACAGCTCCAGGTTTATGCCATCTTTTGGGACGTACCTAAGCACACGGAGCACATCCCTTGTTTTCAAGATCCTCAGGCTTTGCTCATTGTGGTATCTTGTATGCAAGGAGGACACCTTCAAAGAACAAGTTTGACACTGCAGAACAATTTGAATACTACTTTGCTTCTTTGGGAATCCTTAATTTGGCTCCTTGGGCATATGCTTTGATTGTGCAATCAAGAGGCTTTTTTTTTTTTTTACTTTGCCAAACACCTGCATCTTTGAAATATCCTGCTTAGACAAAGCTTGGTGAAGGAGAAGCTCTTCTGGGGTACTTTTTGCTTTTTCCTTGCTCGCTCTGTAGCTGTGAGGTTTGTTTGATGTGTGCTGTTAGTGCCCTGTTCTGGAGGCACGGGACAGTATCCCTGTGGCACCGAGGTGTTCCTCAACAGAACATTCATCTGCTCTCAAAAAATGAGCAGATGCAAATGTTTGCAGCTCTTCTGTAGTTAAAGGGCTGAGCGGGGAGTGGGGTGCAGGTTAAAGGTACAGGAAGCACCTGTTGATCTCCGATCCTATGATCTTGGCTGCCAGACTTTGCAGGGAATATGCCAAGTAATACCTCGGAGGATTGCAATGGGGACACCAGAGAATCCTGCCTGTTAATTAGTGCGTTAGTGTAATTTTCCCTTGGACTCGGGAAGCCCTGAATTTGTAAGGACAAAGGTAATAAAATCAAAGCAATGCTCCACTCACTTGCCAGCTCACGTTGGCTTCGGATGCGTCTGGAGACATTCAGTGCATCCACAGATGGGACCCCAGGTCCAGCCATGTAGAAGGGCATTGATGCTGACAGGCACTGGCTTGATCCTCCTACTTAGATGCATGACACCAGTGCAGCTCACAGCCTCATGCTTGTCTTTGTTCCACCCCAGTTTTGCTGCCAGTCACCACCTCCTCCCACTCAAAGCTTTGAGCAGTGAAGTAGAAAGGGGAAGCTTGTGTGTTCATACAATCATAGAATGGGTTGGGTTGGTAGGGACCTTTCAAGGTCATCTAGTCCAACCCCCTGACATGAGCAGGGACATCTGCAACTGGAGCAGGTCACGCAGAACCCCGGCCAACCTGACCTGGAATGGTGCCAGGGATGAGGTTTCTACCACATCTCTGGGCGACCTGGGCTATTGTCTCACCACCATCTTCCAGCATCTTCTCCATGCTGTTAAATGTATCCTGGTAATGTCTAAACAGCTGTCAGTGACTTTGGACTTCCTTAGTGCCAAGGTACGTGCTGCTCTTGCTCAGATGCTTTTTCCACAGTCTGTTCATAGCCTTGATTTATTTTTTTTAATTTTACTTTTTTTTTTTTGCACAGTACTCCTGCAGGAAAGAAGGGGGGAGGGATGCAAGGCTGTACAGAGGGATCGAGCCATGTGCATTCATGCTATCCCTGGGACGCTTTGTTTTTGCCTGCGTGGCCCAGCCACCGGAGCTGTGTTTGTTTGATCTTGACCTCTGCCCTCTGCAGGAAATGGTGGTGAACCGGCTGGAGCAAACAGAGCCAGTTAATGTTGTCAGAGGGAACTTGAGCTGGGCTGGAGAACGGCTCCGGGCACCATCTGCCTTGCTGCTCTCTCTGAATGGCAGCAAGGAGGGTCACACAAATCTAAAACAACCCAAACAAACCTTAAACCTGCAGGAATCAAATACTTTATAGTGAGTTGTTGGTGCAGGATGAAGGCTTCCGCTACCCATCCTGACGTGTTCTCCTTGCTTGAACGAAATTGAGAGTGAAGTCAAAGTTTCTTCCTTGCTTGAACTAAAGTCAAAGTTTCTTCCCCTATACCTAGGACTGAGTGGAGCACTCCTACCTGGTTTTGAGGTGGCTGCAGGTGGAATTGTAGCCAGAGAGGTCGTGTACATAGAGGTAGTCAGGCTGAACACAGGGCACCAAAGATGGGCTCATCCTGAAATGTATGATTGCAACATAGCCAAGTGTGGAGAAATAGAGAAAAAAGTCCCCAAGACTCCCAAAAAAGTAACTTCTTATTCCTTCCAGTCCAAGGAGGCGTGCAAATACAGTCTGTGTAGCCATCAGATTGTGCGTGCCATTGGCTTATGGTTTGCTCAGCAATTGTGTGTTTCTCTAGGGCTTGGTAATGTTGAGGGTCAGCTGAGTTGGCAAATGGGCTTTCAGCCCTGACCTTCTGCTAATCCCCAGGAAATGCTGCTGTAATCATTTTTATGACACAAGCATCCTTTAATGTTCAGAGCCGGAAACTGCAACTCCTCAGACAACCTGTTCTGTGCCAGTGCGTGGGTCACCGCAATGCTCCGTGCCTCAGTTTACCTGTTTGCAAAGCAGATGTGGGTGTCCTGCCTGGGCTTGATGCAGCTGCGAGGCCAGAGGGAGGAAATGAGAGCAAAGCCTCTTCCGCAGCACAGAAATCTGCAGCTCTGATGGCGGGTGCAGCGAGTCTGCTCCTTACAGGGAGGACTTTTCATCCTGCTTTAACAGTGGAATGATCTCCTCCTTTCTGGCTGCTGCCAAAAGCAAATGGGAAGGTTAAATCTTGACCTGTAAACCTTCTTTAAATTTATATGTGGAGGTACTGAATGTGAAGACACTGGTCTTTTTCTCTTGTGACCTTCATGCCCCTGTTGTCCCCATCCACTTAGCGAATACCTGGACTCCTTTTAACAGCAGTTAAAAACACAACATAATTAAAACATAAAGGTGATAGAAAAAGAAAAAGTAAAATAAAATTACTGTTATTAAAATGGCAGCATAGCTTAAACATGGGGCATTTTACGCTGGGTTGAGCTCCAAACCAACAGTAACACAAACTGTGCTTCGGCCAAATTCAAGGTGGTTGTGAAGCCCAACTGTGCTTTGCAAGAATGTTTTGAGTTTGTTTTGCCTCTTTTCAAATATTTAGACTTACAGTTTGTTTTGCCTGCTTTTCCCTGTAGCTGCTGCAGATGGAAAAGCAGTGCTTGGGGCATTCAAGAACTTGATTATTTTTTGGGGGCAAAGGTTGTGAGGAGCGTTAAGCTTCAGCCTGTTGTATTTTTGCCTAAAGAGGATGATTTTGCCCTAAACTAAACTTTTTAGTTCCCCTGTGCAAAGTTTGAAGGGGTGTCTTGACTAAATAGAAAGGTTGAGGGGACTGCAGAGCTCTGAAGTGATGGTTTCCATCCTCCTATATCTTCACATTGGTGTGGGGGTGAGCAAGTGCTAAGTGCTGTCTGCTGCTATCCGCTCATGTAACGTGGGAGTACCAAGGCTGCAAAGCCCAACTCCTGGCTTCTGGTTTTACTTGTTCTTTGCAGCACCTCAGGCTCCCCAAAGAGGTGAAATCATCCCCAAACCACATTTATATGCTTGGAGCCAGCCAGTGCCATGGAAATGGGAACACAGCTGTCTAAATGCTTAAGGGCAAGAGGGTATTACAACTGTTAATTACGTTTATAAATGCCTCTGAGCTAACCTAATACATTTACAAACAGTTCCACAGTCATTACTGGGTGTTTCCCTTGTACTGGTTTACTTCAGGTGCTCTGTAACCCTCTTTCAATTTGCAGTGTAAATTCAAATGTTCTGCCAGGTTTTGCTTATCACCAACACTTACTTGTAAAATCTGGACCAGCCTTGGAGGCAAAAGTAATTCTTGTACATTTTGTAGTCCACTTAAGGACCTCTGCAGCCTGGCTGCTCTTAATTTTTTTTCAGAGATTCTGATGGAATTTGTTTGCCAGGCTGCTGGAAGTAGGTGCCCCCCCCTCTCTCTGTATATGTGTATGTGTGTATATATATATAATTTCCTGATTTAGGAGCAGCGATTCCAATTCTAGCAACAGAATCACATAGCACTGGAAGCCATTACAGTTGAAATGTGTTGGTTTAGATCAGTTTAACTTTTTTACCTGTTAAAATAAGTGAGAATTAAAATCGTGACGCGCTGGCTTCGTAAGAGAGGCAGCTCTTCTGATTTCTTTCCGGTGATTTGAGGGCTGGAGGTATAAACCTGGTGAAGCATAATGTGAATACTGCATGATCAAGCAAGAAAGAACCACTTTATTTTACTTGCCTTGATTGCCACAAACCTGTCCTAATGCTTGCCTGTTGGTTGTTTGTACAGTTTTTAAGAAATATTACTACCATGGGCGCACAGGAGACAGTTACTTGGAAAAAGCACGAGCTAATGCTATTCCAAGCCTCGGCATCAATACCACCTTCTTGATGAACTCATCAGTGAGCAGATCCATGTCCTTAGAGAATCAAACAGGCACGCACGATGTGCACTATGGACGTGAAACTGCCGTCCTTAGTCTCATGTTGATGTTGGGTACCCTTTGGCTTGGCCATACGCTCTATCAGTTTAAGAAAAGGTGAGTTGCTTCAGTCTTAGAGCCTCAGACTACTGATAATTTCATATTGCCTGTGAGGAATCGTTAATGGTTTTAGATCTTAATTTTGTAGCCCAGAAAAAAAATCAGGTGGAACTCTTCCACTCATGGTGGTGGAAGCCAAAGTCAGAGATGAACTTGGCTGGCCACCTGGAAAATGTTAGCAGCAGAACAAAATGTTCAGTCACTAGATGATGCCCTTCCGTATTTGGCTTGGCGTTGCAAGTGACATTTTAGAAAGCTTTGGGTGAACCATGTAGTTCACATTGGAACTCCTGTAACTCCCCCAGATAGGCATTGAACCGTTGTGGTGGGCCAAAATCCCCAACGGTGCTGGAAGGTCTACTGGGAATGTACCTTCAGTCTGCTCTTGGGAGTCAAATGCCCAGCTCTGATTTGGGTTTTGCTCCCATTGCCTTTAAATTTGACATGCTTGAGAGAGCAATTAAATTGAAGTGGAAATGAGACACAAATTGGTGCTTGGAGGACTTTTTTTCCCTAGCTTGCATCTTAGTTTCTTGTTTCTTCACGGGTTTTGCTTCTGCATTCATCAACCTTCAAAGGCTATAGATTTCAGAGGATTTAAGGCTGAATTAAGGACTAATTTTTCACTCCAAGTATCCCTTTAGAATTGCAAATTGGACTGAATTTTCACTTGTTAAAGTATTAATGAGACTGTCCCTAAGGTGTGGTGTTGATGGAAATTACTTTGTCTTTAAATTGCAGCCCGTATTTGCATGCGAGAGTACGTGAAATTCTGTCCGACTGTGCCTTACCAATTTCTGTGCTGACTTTCTCTGTTGTGGGCTCCTATATCTTCAAGGAAATTGAAAGTAAGTTGTGGGGTTTATTCTCTGGAATTCTGGGGTGTATGGTAAGGGAAAATTAAATCCCAGGAAGGTTTTGCTAAAAAATAGCTAATTTCTTCCAAGTAACTTCACAAATACACCATGTACCTCTAATGACCCTAAGAGCTCAGATTTCCTCAATATTAGACTTAGTTCATTCAGAACCCTCACTGAACAAGCCTGGGTTGGTTTTTTCTCTAGACAAATTTTTTTTGGGGTGTCTTTTAATTTCAATGTGCTTTAAAGTATGTATCTCTTACAATAAAGACCATCAACAATTTCTGGCGAAGAACAAAGGGTAGACTAATTAGCAGGCAGGAAGGGTTGTTGCCAGTCGTACAGACGTAGAGTTGATGGTCCCAGCCTGTCCTCTTTGTCTCCAGTTTACGTTTTCCTAATTTAGGTGAAATGGTGCAGAGCATGTGGGCAGTTCTAAGTTACACAAGGAAATCTAAAATTGAGACACCATTCATTGGCCAAATAGATCAGCTTTTCCATATCAGGAAGCGATAATGGGGACAGGAATTGCATTGTCCCGTGGTGACGTGAGTGGATGATGTGAGGAAATGTATGGAAACAAATAAGAAATGTTTTGTTGTGTTGGGTTTTGTTGGGGCTTTTTTTTATTTCTGTGATGGCCATTCCATCCAGTTGGATTGTAAAATGATGTGTGGCCATGTATGATTTATCCCTAGTCATGGATTTCTTCCAATGGCAGGAAAGTAGGGTATTTTAATATAAAATGCCTTGCATGGCTTGTTGGATATGAGGAAGTTTTAAAATGCCTCTGTCACTTGATTAAGAGGAGTACACTGCTAATTAGAAATCAGGTTTTCTAATCTAAAAATGCCTTGCATCTGTGGAAAACAAGTTTCCCTCTTTTGTTTTGCTCAAATGTATGTAATGCCTCACTAGAACTAGCAGTAATCTATCAAATCAGGATGGCAGCCAAGGTCTAAGAGGATGGAGGGGAAAAATATATTAATCTAAACCACCCAGATGAGCCTGTCTTCTGTGGCCTTCTGGCTCCCACCTGCCAGAGCATCATGTCTGGTTTGCTGCATCCATTTGTCCATGTAGATGGTTGGGCAAGAAGGTGGTCTCCTAACAGCGTTCCTCTCTGCTTTCCAGTGTCCAAATTTAACTACAACCCATCGAAGCGCTTGTTCGTGCTGGCCCCGGTCCAGTCCCTCTCCATCGGATCAGTGATGAGTGCCATGGGCCTGGGGTTCCTTTTGTCAATGCTCTTCTTCATAGAGCAGAACATCGTGGCATCGCTCACAAACGCCCCGGAGAACAGGTAATACTTTTGGCACTCCTTTTCCTCTGTGGAGGGGGACGTCTTTGAGTCTCTCCCCAAGCGCTGCTTGTCCAAAGCTTGTTTGAATATCAGAGAAAGATATTCAGGGCAAGTTCTTCAGAGCTTCCCTCACCATCCCCAAACCCCAGTGCTGAGGAGGTGAGTCGAAACCACAAAGCACCAATGAGCTCATCTCCTCAGCCTGTTTTTCTTTGCCCACGTGGGATTGTTATGTAGGTATTTGGTGTGGTTTGAGGTCTGTGGACGTACCCCCAGGTATTTTGGGAGTGTCTGACACATGTGGACACTTGCACTGCTCTTGCAGTACGGAGCTTTTTTTTTAAAGTGAGAAGTCAGTGACCTGCATAAATGTCCTAGCATCGTATGCTGCAGTCGAGCATCAGAAAAGAAGCATTTTGAAGCTGTTAGTCTCCAAATGAAAAGGTAGAACTGAAGTAAACCGGTACGTCTGATAGAGCTGACATGTGCAGACTTGAGATGTTGCACTATTAAAATTCCCTCTGATGTTTCTGTGCCAGCTGCAGTCAGATGTGATATCAAGAGTGAACGCGTGTGACTTTTTTTTTCTGGGGAAACCACCACGTCTCAGGAGGTTTTTTTTGCTAACGTAATGCGTGGGAGGGTTCTCTCCTTGCATAACTCACATTAGCATTCTCCATGATGTAGCTGGAGTGAAGGGGAGAGAAGACAAGCTCATATTCAGATATGCTAATTTGGGTTTCTTTGGCCACAGGATTCCCCCCCCCCCCCCTTTCCTTTTTATAACCCATTCAAGTGTTGCATAAATATGTACTTTTATATGGGTATCTCTGTCCTCGTATATGTGTCTTTTTAACTTTTTT
>WUAM01000097.1:269072-289760 GCA_024336885.1 Actenoides hombroni | reverse complement strand
GTTGGTAGTTGGGTGAAAGGGGGAGAAAACAAGCTCATATTCAGGAATGCTAATTTGGGTTTCTTTGGGCCAAGGGTTCCCCCCCCCCCCCCTTATCTTTATTATATCCCTTTAAAGTGTTGCATAAATCTGTAATGTAAGTGGGTCATCTCTGCCCTAATATGAGTTTCTTCTAAACTTTTGGTATTTTCCACTGGAGTGTCTTTAAGGAATGTAAAATAGTCTCTGGAGTTCTTCATAGTGTTTTTCCTAATGCTTTCTTACAGGGCTGAGTTTACACTGGTCAGGTGTCAGGACCTGGTTTTTTTAGAGATGGGAAAACTAGGACTTGACACCTTCCGTGGTACCATCACAGAATAAAAACGTCGTTGTCTGTAGCAGCCAAATGGAGAATGTCCTGTTTGGTGTCTACCCAACGTAGTGAATTTCTCCTTCAGGGGGAAAAAATGATGCCTGCCTGAAAGTCCACTGATATGTTTTGCTAATGAAGGATCCCAGCAAGCATATAGGATGGTCCAAGGAATGCTGGGCTGGTTTGGGCAGTGGGAAGATAACGTGGGATAAGGCATCTAGATCTTTGTGTATGTGCTGAGCCTCTCCATTCATAGAATCATAGAATGCTAGGGGTTGGAATGGACCTCTGGAGATCACTGAGTCCAACCCCCCTGCCAGGGCAAGCCACACAGGAACAGATCCAGGACGGTCTTGAAAGTCTTCAGAGAAGGAGACTCCACAGCCTCTCTGGGCAGCCTGTTCCAGGCTCTGTCACTCTCACAGCGAAGAAGTTTTTCCTCCTGTTGAGGTGGAACTTCCTGTGCTTCAGCTTGCATTGGTCATTGCTTTGCCTTGGTCAAAGCAGGTGTATACCACATACTGCTGTAAGGCTGCTGAGACAAAAGAGTGTCCCAAGGGGTCTAAAATGATGCTGCTCTTAGATGTATGGCCTTTGTATGTAGAAAGTCCTCTGAAAAGGGCAGGCAGGACAATCCAGCCGTAACCCAGGGGATGTTGGAGATGCCTTTACTCTGAGAAAGTGGCACATGAGCAGGGGTTGTTTAATCAAAGTTTGAGCCAACAAAGGAAGTGCGTTTACAATCCCACCCTTCCTGCCAGCACCTTCCCGCTTCAGAGGCTTTGCAGTGTAGATGTCTACCTAGCTTAGTCACCCCGTGGCTTCCTCAGTCAAAAGAGGTGAGCCCTTCATGAGGTGAGGCTCTTTGTTTCAAAACTGAACCCCACCCAAGACTTCTGCTGCTGCCCAAACACTGACATCCGCTGCTCTTTGACATGGACATTAAGTGTAGATCCTCATGTGGTGGGTCGTGTCTGTTAGCTCCTTGCACCTCACATCCCAGAGCATCTCGAATGGCTCCAAGTCTCTGCTTAGGTTATTGAATGGAGCTCGCTTGGGTGGCATTAAGACACCTAAAAGGTGCCCCTTTCCAGCTGATAGTGCCTGGAGAGCAATTCAGCTGATCACTTGCGCTGTGTGAAGGAGACAACTGCTCCTGGCGAGGCAGGAACACAGCTATAGACCTTTAGGTTAGGTATCAAAATCTTGAGAGCTGAATCCTTCCCCAGCCTTTTTTTCTTTTAACTTTACTCGTAGTAAGTAGCTGAGCAGTTGGCACCGTACGGGTGTCTTCAGGAAAGAGGCAGACCTCACAAAGTTAAACCTGGTTCAGTGTTAGTAGCTGCACTCTGTGTAGTCCTTGCAAAGTGAACGTGGTCAGCTTCCTTGGTGAAGGCTGCCAGTTTCCCCCTCCCCTGACAAACAAACTGGGGAGGCTGCCCAGCATACACCGCAGTTAAGAGCAAATCTCCTTGGTTAATTACCAACGAGGAGCTGAAGCTTAATGAATTTGTCCCATTTTTTTTATCATGCAGTAACAATTACATAATGAGGGGGTTACTGCAGCATACTGAGCACATGCTGTACTTGTGGGGAAGGAGAGAGATTTGGGTTACAAACAAAATGTGTGGGAAACTTTGGTGTGAGTCGTTGGGCAATCTGTGCTCAGGTTTCAAACCACTCCCTACGTGGACTCTGCTAGCAGATGTGACTGCATATTTTCAGAAATGGTGTGGCCAGCAGGACCAGGGCAAGTATCGAACCCCTGTACTGCATTTCTGAGGCTATGCCTTGAATCCTGGGTTAAGTTTTGGGCCTCTGACC
The DNA here is from genome assembly GCA_024336885.1 of Actenoides hombroni. Lineage (NCBI taxonomy): Eukaryota > Metazoa > Chordata > Aves > Coraciiformes > Alcedinidae > Actenoides > Actenoides hombroni. Next base: position 287,584 of record WUAM01000097.1, on the reverse strand, counting down.
TCAAGAAAGGACATTGAGGAGTTGGAGTGCGTCCGGAGAAGGGCAACAAAGCTGGGGAAGGGGTCTAGAGCACAAGTCTCATGAGGAGCAGCTGAGGGACCTGGGCTTGTACAGCCTGAACAAAAGGAGGCTCAGGGAAGACCTTCTGGCTCTTGACAGCTCCCTGACAGGAGGTTGGAGATAGGTGGGATCAGTCTCTTCTCCCAAGGAACAAGAGATAGGACAAGAGGAACCAGCCTCAAGTTGCCCCAGGGGAGGTTCAGGTTGGATCTGAGGAACAATTTCTTCCCGTTGAGGGTTGTGCAGGGCTGTCCCAGGCTGCCCAGGGCAGTGGTGGAGTCCCCGTGACACCTGGAGGGGTTTCAAAGCCACAGAGATGTGGTGCTGAGGGACACGAGTTAGTGCTGGGATTGGCAGTGTTCGGTTAATGGTTAGACTCAGTGATCTTAGAGACCTTTTCCAACCTTAACAATTCCATGATTTTGAGTGGCTTCCGCAGTAAACGTAGTGGCAAAACAGGTGAAATTTTCTTGGGCGGTTATTTTAGTGGATTGCCTTTCTTTTGCTCAGTGCTGTTCTTTCCAGGAGATGACTGCTCTGGGAGCAAACTCTCAAGTTCTGTTACCTTTCCCATTCACATAACGCCAGATGGAAAGCAGGGGTGTGAAATCTCTCCATGCGTGGAAGCGCGCTTCGGTGTCGAGCATTCGAGCTCCAGCTGAGCAAGGGCAGCCCGTTAAAAGTTTGCACTGGGTGTAACTATTGTCAACACCAAAAAAACCACCCTCATTTCAGGTTGGTGAAGGGAACAGCTTATCACTGGGACCTCCTGCTCGTTGCGCTGATCAACACGGGGCTGTCCGTCTTCGGCCTCCCATGGATCCATGCTGCCTTCCCTCACTCCCCGATGCACGTCCGTGCCCTGGCCTACGTGGAGGAGAGGGTTGAAAATGGACACATCTATGAGACGTAAGTAGGAACCGCGAACTTCTTGGATCTCTCTGGTTTCAGTTTGTGGTTTGCTAATCCTTTGGGTACAGTGGGTTTACATGGTTGGGGAGTTAGCTGTCTTCTTGAAGCCTTACAAGATATGAAGGTGGAGGGCAGATGCACCAAAGGAAGCCACCTCAGCTATTGTGGCCTGTGACCTAGCTTCATCCACCTTTGCCAGAGCACTTGTTTTAGGACAGACACAAATTTATGCTCTTGAAGGCAGCAGCCTGCAGGGATTCCACCCACTCTGGTGCAAATTGGAAGGGTGGGCCAAGGCCTTTTTCAGATTTATCCTCATGGAAAGCTGAAGAGATGCTTTGGCTAGATCTTTACACATGTCTTCACCAGAAAAAATCCAGCCTGATTCATTGCCTGAAACCTGTCTGGTGGTTATTACAAAGGGCAGGAAAAATGCAGTGTTATTTCAGATCTTCCATAGCATCTTCTGCCACGTTTTGGGAAGGCGAGAGGCTTATTAAATTCTCTTGGTTTTAAGCAAAAGCAACTGTGAAGCCGTGCCCGGGTCACGGCTTTCTATTTAAGACCAGCTTTTTTGCTCTTCTGTCTTCTCCAACATGCCCTTGTTGGAAACTTATTTAAGAAAAAGAAATATATTTAAAACCTAATTTCTCATGAAACCTGCTCTCAAATTGAGATTATCTGGTCTTTTTGATCTCAGTATGTTCTAGTCGAGTTCTTTTACCTCAAAAGTGGTGGTAATTGCCACTCGCATGCCATTAGTTTTAATTATCCTGTCTTGGTTTCCATTTTCAGAGTTACCACTTATCAAAAGTGAGACTAAGTGCTCATTTACTTTGAGGGATGGAGTGGGTCTGTCTTTTCATTTCAGTCTTGCCTTCACGCTGTTCTTGGTGCCAGCTGGCCCAGCCCAACCCTATATAGCAGTTTTTTTGGGTCAGTGAGAGACAGATTTCACCTTGCACATCTGGAAATCGCTGAGTCCTGCTGCTCCCTGTGATACTTCTGCTGATCTTTCCTGGTTGCTTGGTCCCTTGGGCTCGTATTCCCATTAGGATGTGATATTTGGTGTTCCTACAACTACATCTGTCTTGAGTAAATGCTAAACTCTATTTTGAAAAAAGAACATGGTAATTTGAGATCTGTAAGGTTATAATCCATGCTCTTGCTCCTGGTGTCCATGATCATAGTGTCCAGCAGGTTGACCTGCTGGAAAGCAGCTCTGTGGAGAAGAACCTGGGAGTTCTGGTGGACAGCAATCTAACCATGAGCCAGCATTGTGCCCTTGTGACCAAGAAAGCAAATGGTGTCCTGGGATGCATTAAGAAGAGTGGCCAGCAAGTCAAGGGAGGTTCTTCTTCCCCTCAACTCTGCCCTGGTGATGACACATCTGGAGTATTGTCTAGTTCTGGACTCTCCAGTTGAAGAGAAACAGGGAATTACCAGAGAGTCCAGTAGGGGCTACAAGGCTGCTTAAAGGCCTGGACCATCTCTCTGATGAGGAAGGGCTGGGACCCCTGGGACTTTTTACCTGGAGAAGAGAAGCCTGAGAGGGGAGCTGATCAGTGCTGGTCAAGAGGATGGGGCCAGGGTCTTGTCAGTGCTGCTCAGTGACAGGACAGGGGGCAACAGGCACAAACCGGAACCTAGGAGGTTCCATCTGAACAGGAGGAAAACACCTCATTTGTGAGGGTATCTGAGCCTGTGCCAGGCTGCCCAGAGAGGTTGTGGAGTCTCCTTCTCTGGAGAGATTCCAAACCCATCTGGACACTGCGCTGCTGGGCCCCCTGCTCTGGGTGACCCTGCTGGAGCAGGGAGGTTGCACAAAGTGATCTACAGAGGTCCCTTCCAACCCCTACCATTCTGTGATCTGCTCTGAGATACCTCTGCTTTCCATTTCTTTGTGAGATGCAGGAAACCTACGTGCCAAGCCTCCCTCTTGGGTCTTCTGTTGTCAGTTTTAGTATCTGGTGGCTTTTTTAATTCTGTTTTACCACCCACTGTCTTGATTCTGCATTCTGGTTTCTACTGGACAACGTCAGGTTTCCTGCTAAGGACTACTTCTGTCCATATCCTCTGCTCCTTCACCCAGCTACCCAAAAAGACCATCGGAGAGCCCTTTTTAGCCATGCTAACCTAGATAGAACCCTAGTGATTGCTGTGAAACAGCTGAGGGATGCCCTGATCTCACCAAGCAGGTTCCCTCACAGCAGAGCTCTTCCTCTGCTGGAGGCAAATAGGGACGTAAATGAGTGCTGTGAACTGGATATTGGGTCTAAAAAAGGGAACGAGGATTTCCTAGTTGTTTGAACTCCCTTTGAGACAGAAGCTTTTTGTTCTCTGCAAAACATCGAACTGTAAACAAGAGGCTCTGAGCAATGTTGTCATCTTTTTTTTTTCCTCTTTTTCTTTTCTTTTTTTTTCCCCTCTTAGCCAATTCTGCTGAAAAAGAAACTGACTGAAGCTCAATTAGAAAATCAGGAGCTCTTTCAGTGCTGGCTCCCTTGGCAGGCTCCTTTCCCCACCCTCAAATCAAAGCTCTCAGTGAGGATGATGATACAAACAAGAATAAAGATCTGTCACAACGAAAGCAAAAATTTTCTTCTCCCCTGCAGAGTAACCACTTGAGCTTCTTGTGGCAATCTGCAAAGAGGTTCTCATTGCTCAAACGGAGGAGGTCAGGAATGGCTGATCCCGTGCTAGCCGAATTTAAATGATTCTGGGGAAATGAGTCTGGATTACTCTCTTTAATCTCCATTAATTACTTCATTTCCATTGCAGCACAGCCTTTTTTTGGAGCTGTTTCCTCAAGGGCCAAGCACATGCCAATTGCAGGGTTTCTTCTGTTCTCTTCACGTGACCATTTTGTGTCCTTACCCTGGAAATAACAAAGGCGCTAGAATTGGCAGAAGACCAATATGAGGCTGGGAACTTCATCTTTAAAGATCTCGTGTTTGGTTAATTATGAGCAGTTTTAACTATATTGTGATAAGAAATTCCAAGCTGCTTTACTAAGTGGTATTAGCAGGACCTGGAGGTAGTAGTTGCAGCACATTTTTTTTACGCGGTCAAACACCCTGCAGTGCTGGGGTTGCTGCATCCCTGAGAGATGCTGGGGTTGCTGCATCTCCGAGAGGCAGCAGAAAATTTCACAAACTTCAAAAAATCCATTGCCAAAGGGCTGCTACTCTGAGCTGTTCTCTACTTGCAGGCTTGCATCTGATTGAAACGTGGTGGCTTCATATTGACTTCTGCTCCTGAGCTCTTTAGTTTGCATTACTTCACTTGCAAGGAACCTAGACGACTTGTGTGCGCTCGGGCTGACACTTGAAAGTCATGAACATCCCCAGCAGTGGGTTAGATCCTTGAGTGAGATAGCAGAAGTGCTTCCTCTGTAGTTTACCCAATGATGAAGCCAGGGGAACTCTTGCTCTACCTAGATGGGGCTAAACCAGTTAGTGCATCCTTTCACTCCTGCTTTACTGGGCTGCTTGAGAGGCTCATAGTGGTGCTGGTAGCTCTGAAGTAGTCTGACCACTCCTTATCAGACTATCAAAGTCTGAATTAACACTTGCAGTTGCACTTTAAGTTGCTTGTCTCTGTTTTATTCTGAGACTTCTGTGGTGATGCCAGACCTAGAGGCAGTGGAAAGGATGCCAGAATATATCCACCTGAGTGATGTCCCAGTTCTTCCAGAGCTGGCAAGAGCAGTCTGCAGATAAGAGTGAAGTGCTTGTTCTGTTCTCCCTCAGCTTCTCTAGGCATTGGCAGGGACCTCTTGACATAGGAGACTTGCGGGAGGATCTGAACTCTGAAAGGAGGAAAGCTGTAGTTTCTGCTGGTTTAAACCTACCCAGAGGAGGGGAGGAGACTTAGAGGTTAACACCTTCCGAGTCTGAGCATCTTCTCTTGGTAATCCTGGATATGTCCAACCTGCACCACAACTCACCAAGGAATTCAAGTGCTGTCCTCAGCACTTGTGTACTTCTCACAATATTTGTTGTTCTTTAGGTCTCGTGGCCACTCGTGTTAATTCTGATGTGTTACCTAAATCCTGAGGGCAAGCCTTAGGCTGTTTCCCTTTCCTTCTCTTGCTAAATACACGTGTGGAAGGCTCCTTCTTCCTTCCCCACACCTGCATTATGTTCTTGAATATATAAACAGATTGGGAAGTTCAGCCTGACCTGAAGATTCTTAAACTTAATATTGAGAGAATTCACTGAAAACCAATCTTCTTTAGGACAGAAGAGCTTATGAAGTCCCAGCAGAGTGTATGGAAAAAGAGGGAAATGTGTGTTGATAGAGGTCTTGTGTTAATCCTCAGAGTATTTTGTGTGCAGGGTTAATTCAGAATATGAAGTCTCACATCCAGGGAATGAGGCCACTCAATGACACCAAAACAGCCTACGAACCAGAATTTCTCCTGATAATGGGGATTTACTCACTGGTTTATCCACTGAATTTGTCTTCTCAAAAAAAAAAAGTTATGTGAAGAATCTTCCTTTTCACTCTTTATAAGCAGACTTCAAAGATGAGGTTTTATTTTTTTTCTTCCTATTGTCTTGTTTTGTTTGGTTTATTTTCTTTTCAAATTAGGAGTTGCTCACAGGTTTAGTTGAAGTGAAAAGAAAAGAAAACAAAACAACCTCACCTCCCAAGCAGGCTCTGGAAGTTGCTGCCTGCTTTTCTGTCAGTCTTTTTTTTCTTGTTCTTTTTTTCTTTTTTCCCCCATAAAAATAAATCAATCTGTGGTCTGTCAGCTCTGGAAAATTTGCATTAATTAATTGCATGTTTTGCATGGTAATAGACAACTTGCAGTGCAACTGCTATTATTCACAGCAGAATTGAATTTCTAGCTCTCTGCTTAATGCTCTCAGCATTCCCTTCCATATAAACAAGGAGATCCTCATATACATGAAAAATGCTGACTTGGAGTCAAGAGTGCAGACTTTTTTTTTCCTTTTTTTTTCTCTTTTTTTTTTTTGTTTTTTCCCCCCACAAGAAGTTCATTAGTTCCCAAAGAAGTCAATGAGTTTTCTTTTGGAGAGAAGCCAATTGCATATGCACTGGGTAAATTGAGGAAAGGATTACTACCCAGAAAGAAGATTCTTGCCTGTTTTGGTTTTGTTTTGGTTTTTTTTTCCTGCCATGTGCTAAACAGAGTTAGAGGGCAATTTAGTTCAGGATAGGATCTGTGGAGCTCTTGCAGAAGGGGAATTTGGCCTTTTTCCATCTGCTGGATTAAGTGTCTGGCCTGGAGCCAGCAGAGCTCTGCCTTCTCAATGTCAGCACGGGGCCAGAAGCTCTGATCTCAGTGCAGTGGAGATGAGTTTCCCTTTCCTGAGTGGCACGTGTCCTGCACCTACACAGAGTGGTGAGCCCCAGCAATAAACTTACGTGGATCTTGGGATCTTATCCTACTCCCTTAATCCCTGTTTTCTTGCTTTCAGGATCGTAAGTGTGAAGGAGACCCGGCTGACGAGTCTAGTGGCAAACTCCTTGGTGGGCCTCTCGCTCCTGCTCCTCCCTTTCCCTCTCCAGTGGATCCCAAAGCCAGTCCTTTATGGCCTCTTCCTCTACATCGCCTTGACCTCTATTGATGGGAACCAGCTCTTTGAAAGGGTGGCTCTCCTGCTCAAAGAACAGGTATGCAGACTGGGGCACCAACCTGGTGGAACAGCGAAGGAAATTTTATTTGCAGCCTTAGGACCAAACTTATTAAGAAGAAGCTCTTCATTCTGGGACTGGTGAGACACTGGAACAGGTTTCCCAGTGAAGTTGTAGGGGCTCCATCGCTGCATGTGTTGAAGACCAGGTTGGATGGGGCTTTGCACAACCTTGTCTTGTGTGAGGTGTCCCTGCGATGGCAGGGGAGGTTGAAACCAGAGGACCTCTGAAGTCACTTCCAACCCAAACTGTTCTGTCATTCTATGAAACTGTCCCAGGAGCTAGCACAGAAAGCTGCTGGTGTTGGGAATGGTATTACCCCCAGAACTCAAGGTATCAAGAGGCTGTTTTCCAGCTCTAACCTGCACTTTGCATTATCCCTTTCTCTGCACAGGAGTGTGAAACTTGATGTCTCTATTTTCGCCTGCCTGTCACTGAGACAGGAGCGAGAAAAGTCTCTTCCATTAAAGCAGACAAATGAGTGGGAGAATAATGCAGTGTCAAGCAATAGAAGTGGCATGGTTATTGTTGGGTTTAAAAAAGGTGGTAGCTGAATTGTTCATAGCATGGCATTGCATCTCATCTGCCCTTCAGATTCTGCATAAATTGCTTTGTGCATCTCCCTGACACAAAAACATCTGAGCTTCCTTGTTCAGAGCGATGCATCCTCCATAATCCTTCTGTTTCTGTCTGCTAAGAATTGCTCTGGAGTCTCTCTCTTCAGAAGGCAAAAAATGAGCCTGTGAATGAAGCCAGAATAGCTGCTTCCAGTGAAGACATCCCCTAAACTGTGTAGAGTGCTAACTGAAAATACATTCAAATGATGCCATTGTAAAAAAAAAACAACAAAAACAAACAAAAAACCACACCAAAACAAACAAAAACCCAAACCACAAAGCAGAAGAATAATAACAGAAAACAAACAAAAAAACCCATCCCTCAAAAAACCAACTCTCAAAAATGGCACAAGTTGTTGCTCCCTGAACGTGGGGTGCTTAAGTTTTAAAAAGCCCACTGTGATGTCGTGTCAGCTACAGAGTTTGAAAAATAATACTAAAAATATTAAAAAGCATGTGCAAAATGTCAGTAAATGGTGATCTTTGATTTCCCCAGCCAAGCTTCAGAACAGGTAATTTATTTTTCTTTTCCTGCTAGATTTTACATTTTCATTTTGACATGTGTGAAATACCACGAGGCAGGATTTGAGACTCAAAATGAAATTGCTTGCGATATTGAAACCCTTCTGATGGTGGGATGAAAACAAATCTGGGAGATGTGTTTTCAAGCCATCTCCATTACAAGTGCTGAGAAGGTGTTAGTTTGCAGCGTGGGCAGTACCTGGGAGCTATAGCCAGTTACCAACTCACCTTCTCTTATGTAATGAGGGTGAAGGGCTTAAGAAGCCCAACCCTTGGCTCTGCATCTCTGCTAATCTATCTTGATTTCTAATATTACATCCCAGAGGTTAAAACGGTGAAAGCTGGGTAAAGATTAACATTTGTCATGTCAATTTTGGAATGAGGATTGAATAGTTACTGATGTACGTGGAATATTACTTCTGGTTTTAGTACGAATGAGATGTGGAATTTTCCAAGCATAGGTTTGGAAAATTAAAAAGGATTCTCAAATATGGAGATCTGCCTTTTTTTTTTTTTCTTTCTGGAAACCTTTTAATGAGTCACGGCACAATCTGAAATCCATTGAGTCTGTATTGGTGCCAGCAGACAGTCGCTCATGCTCTTCATTGATGTATAGACAGTGAGTCAAAGCCTGTGCGCAGACATGAGCAAGTAACTGTCAAAAGTAACCGCGAGTGATCTTTAGCCTATTAATGTCACTTCTCCCCTCCCTCTTCTCAAAAATGAATAGCTTATATGAGTGGAGAAGATCGCTGCAGTCTGTGTACAGCCTCTTCCTGCACCTCCCTAATCTCATCTCCTGGCCTTCTCCTGCTGGGGTTCAGCCAAGAGATGAGACCACTGGGGCAAGCATGGGGGTGTGATCAGAAGACAAAGACATAAAATAACAGGGAGCTGGGTTTCAGGTGGAGAAACCACCCAGCAGTAACACCACCTGAAAGGATCTTCTGACCATCCCCCCCCCCCCCCCCCAAGGCACTTCGTGTATTGCTGCAAAGCCCTGCTAATCCTGCTCAGGGGAATCTCATTACTGTACTTATCAAGACCCTTTATTGCACTCCTTATGCTCCCAAAGGCAATCTTAGCTGTGTGGTGCATCTTTTCTTCTCCAGGTTTCTAGTGCCCAGTCATCTTCTGTGCATTGCTGCCAATGCTGTAGCTTAAGACGCTTGTTTTAACTCTACAGATCCTGCGCTCGGCTGTCGAACCTGGGAAGGACTCTGATGTTGTTGCACTCTGTGTAGAAATTCATGACTTCCTGAAAACTTTGGTGGTCAAAAGCCTGTTCTGTGAAGTCCAGGTCTCTGCGTGTCTGACACATAATCCTTCTCTTCCCAGACTGCTTATCCTCCGACGCATTACATCCGCCGAGTGCCCCAGAGGAAGATCCACTATTTCACAGGCTTGCAGGCCCTGCAGCTCTTCATCCTCTGTGGTTTTGGGATGTCATCCTTGCCCTACATGAAGATGATCTTCCCGCTCATTATGATAGGAATGATCCCAATCAGGTACGAAGCTTGTCTGCCTGTTTTTCTGTCTCCCATGACTTTTGTCTTCAGGCTCGGACTGCAGGAAGTCTGAGTAGTGTAGAAGAGTGGACGGTATTTTCCTCAGTGGTCAGGTTCTGGAAGAAGGTGATAGGGACCCCTTCTTCACCAGCTGCTCAGATTTGAGGAGTCATAATGCAGAGAGCCTGATTTCACTGATGCTGGGCTTTGTGCAAAGGGTTCTGGGCTGGCAGGTGGTGCTCTAGCTTGTGGAGAGGAAAACAAGTCTCCTTTCCCGCTTTGTGAGATGCCTGATCTTCCTAAGAAGCTGTAGTCTGAACTTTCCCTTTAGGTGGTATTTGATAACCATAGAATCATTTTGGTTGGAAGAGACCTTTAAGATCAAGTCTAACAATTAACCCAGTACTGCCACATCCCTGTTAGGCCATGGCCCTCAACAGTGTCCCTTCTTCCTTTGCAATTGGATTTCCTATAGCCTGTGCTCAGAGCAGAGCTAGAAACTCTTCCTAAGAGGAATCCTTATTTCTTAGTGAGTGTTATGGTGACCTTGCAGATCTCCTGTGCTGCTGAAAGCTGCTGCCAATAATCAGTTGGGTCAAACTGGCCACACTTAAATGTATCTTTAAAACTGGGAGGTCCCTACCATATCTTGCAGTCTTCAAGGAGCATTACTGAGAAATTTAACTAACTTCTTCCATAGTGTTCATTAACAGTGACTGCCCATCATTCTCCAGTTAAATCATTCATGCTCTCTGTCCTTGGATCTAATGAGAAGCCATAATAAGATCTTGGAAGGAACAGGTCTGTTTTCAGACCACTGGATTATTTTTAGGCCAGAGTGGCATCTGGCGATATCTGGTCGTCTTTGAGCTTGCAGCCTCAGAGATTTTTCTGTCTGATCTCAGAAGTTCAGGGCCACCGATGCAATAACCTGCCAAGGCAGCTATTGTGCTGTTTTCCTTAGGTGATAAAGATGGGTCCAGCTCTTTCTAAAACACAAGCAAATGTCAAAGCTACAATGGCTTTCAGCAGGATCAGGTTAGAGCTATCCGGGCTGGCTTTTTTTTTAAAAGACAAACAATCTTGGCAAACACTGCCGTGACTGTTCCTGTGCTAAGAGTCTCTCGCCCACCCTTCACGCAGGCGAGTCACCCTGGGTGACTGGTGAAGTGGTTGGCAAACACTTCAGCTGTGTGTGCAGCGCTGGATGAGGGACTCTTGTGGCAATTGCAGGTCTCTGCGCAGAGCAGCTCAGCACGGAAAGGAAAACGTGGGACACTCTTTGCCAAACGTTCAAGTATCGGGCGTAGCGTAATAAAGCAAATTAGTGTGGATGGAGTGTTGTCAAAGAACCCGCTTATTTTTTGTCGTAAGAGCTAGACAGCTTAGTGGTGCAAATATATCTTCTTTTGAGTAACTGAGATGTTGTCGTCTTACGGTAGCTCTGTTCATAACTCATCTTTCTCTCTCTTGTCAGCAGCAGGGCTGCTGAGAGGAAGAGGGTGCTACCTGGCACAATACAGAAATTTGCCCTTTCCATTCTTGGATTTATTTTGCCTTTCTGTAGTTTCTGTGGTCTCCAGCTGTGACGGCAGCACCATGATGCATGAGCTCTGTAGTTAACAATGAGGTTTTTCATAAAGATTTGGCACTCTGAAAGATGAAAGAGTAGAAGAAATGAATTTTTTTTTTTTTTTATTAAGAAGTGAAGGGAGGAAGAGGAGATGGGACAGTAGCCAGGGGTCAAAGTCAAGAATCAAACCCAGATGAGTTAGTCGTGGATCAGTGTCCCATCCAGAAACCCAGCCATATTACTTGTCTGTCTCAAAGCCACATTTCCATATGTTCTGACACCATTAGATGCATGATTTGCATTGTCAGTGGTGAAGGACCCTCTTTTTTTTTTTTCACTGGTGTAATGTTAATGTGAAAAGTAACGGACCTCAATGTCGTCTTGTTATTACAGCAGAGAGCAGCCTGCTGGGAGAAAACATGATCTCTTTGGGTATCCCCAGCTCCTGGCTTTGATTCAGAACTTTAGGATGACTAGTTTTTGGGCGCTCAGAGGGGAAGAATCTTCCTTCCAAGTTCTTGGTGATGCTTATCTGCGCTCCCACAGCTCTCAAGCATTTTCTTTCATGACAGGTCTACTTAAGCAGATCCTGGTGCTACTTAGTCTCTTGCATAGCCTTTGAAAAAGCCTTTCCAAGTCTTAAACTGGCTTTCTAGTGCTTTGTGCCTGATTTTAACAGTTGATGAATAACTTCCTTGTTAAGCAAGGAAAAGTGTCAAACTAAATATGCAGTAGGACTTAAGGAGAGCAACTTCATACTCTATCATCACAGTGCCTTTCTCACCCAAATACATGGAATACGTTAAATCATGAGGATGTTCTTGCAAACAAATTTAAGAAAGACAAACAAATCCCCAAAGTTAAGGGAGCCAGTCTCCATGATCCAGTGGAGTATCCAGACAGACACTGGGCAGGGATGGAGTCTTCCCAGCAGCTGGAGGAGTGAACATCATAGTCCTCTTGCTGTGGTCTCAAGTCTTGCTGATATATTTGGTGCTTTTCTAAAGAGCAAAGCTTCTGGGTTGTCCATTAAAGCTTTTTAGGAGTGAGAGCTGGAAGGAGTGATCCGGGGTACTTGGAGAACTGAGGAAGTGCAAGACAAGTAACCCTTCTATGCAGGTCTTTGAGCCAACATTTCCTCTATAGGGAAAGTGGTGAACAAAGTAGAAATTAGAAATCAATGGCAGTTTTTAGCAAAGTAACCCATCCGGTAGCAAACTGGAGGCAGCAGGAAGCTACTACCTGCTTCCCCAGCCCAAACCAGGAGCGTAGCTGTGGGTTGGGTGTGATGGTACCTTTTTTGTCACCTTGAAGACTTTGTGGTTACACAATGATCTAGACAAGCAACTTTTCTCCTGTGAGGATGAGGATGCTCTTTCCTCTTCAAGTGAAATGAGGAGGCTTCTTCCAGGAGGAGCTCTGCACTGTTATTGCTATAAATGCTGTATTTACTTGCAGGATTGGTTGTTTTCTCCTTTCCCCAACCTGATTTTTCCCTTCAGGGCTGGAACCCCTCTGCTGTGAGGCCAGGCTGGAAGAGTGGGGGTTGTTCAACATGGAGAAGAGAAAGCTGCAGGGAGATCTTGTTGCAGCCTTCCCTTCCAGTACCTGAAGGGGGGACCTACCAGAAAGCTGGAGAGGGTCAATTTACAAGGGCTCATAGTAATAGGATGAGGAGGTGATGGCTTCAAACTGGAAGAGGGTAGATTCAGATTAGGAATTAGGAAGAAATTTTTTTGCTCAGAGGGTGATGAGACACTGGAACAGGCTGCCAAAGGAAGCTGTGGATGCCCCATCCCTGGAAGTGTTCCAGACCATGTTGGATGGGGCTTGGAGCAACCTGGTCTAGTGGGAGGTGTCCCTTCCCATGGCTGGGGAGTTGGAACTAGATGGTCTTTAAGGTCCCTTCCAACCCAAATCATTCTATAATTCCACTGAATGAATCTCATGCATGCATGGCCATGGATGAGCTCAACTGAAAGTGTTGGGACAGACCATGTTATGTGACTACAAAGAAGTGCTAACTGTGTCTCTGGTTCCACCGTAGGTATAACCTGCTCCCTAGGATCATCGATGCCAAGTACTTGGATGCTATGGATGCAGAGCATTAACGGTGGCCCTCCGCAGAAGGCGCAGCGAGGACGGGCTCTTTTGGAGTTAGAAGGCGGCTTTGCCGAGGCGTTAGAACAATCTATCCGCAGTTCTTTCTTTCACCACTTTCTTTCTGCTCTAAATACGGCGTTGGTAGATGCACGCGCATCAAAGACCGATTGAGGGTTGGAGTGTCAGGCCAAAACAGCCTTGGACTTGGGAGGCCGATGCTCTTTGGAGCTGTGAGGTGAACGAGCTTTATGGGAAATGCTACTTTCCACATCCCAAAACTGGAAGCCCCAAAGATCAGCATGTCCCTACTGTTGGAGCATGCATTCTCAGAGTTGTGTTCCCTTGTTTGTGGGTGCGGGGGGGAAAATCTCTATTTTTTTTTGTTATGTACCATGTCCCTTTCTTCCAAAACACTAAGGACAACAACTGACCCTTCTTTTACAGAATGACAGTCCTGTTCTGGTCTTTAAATTCAATTTCTTGTGCATACAGTATTCCCAAATTGGTATTCTGGGTGGGATGGCCTCATGCTAACCCACTGATATCAGGAGTAATGTCTGGCCATTTCTTCAGGGTTAGAAACAGATACAAATTTGTACTGATACAATCCACAGCTTCGGATGAATGTTTAATTCCTCCAGACGAGCTGGAAACGTTGGGTGGTTGGGCTCAAGTGGCGACGTTGATGAAAGCACATCGGGGTCAAAGCTCGTTGGGGAATTGTTTTGGATCTTGCTCAGTGATCAGACAGAGAAATGTAGTTTTTGCACGACTGCAACGTTCTTGTTTGCACCCAGAGTCAGATGCCGAAATGTGTCGAAGGGCAGTTGGTGTTAATGATTGCATATACATATGTACAGTAGTGCCTATGTGTACATATATACATATGGATTTGTGTATATATTTTGCATAGATATACAAATAGGCCTGATTCTTTCAAAATATCAGAAGTGTTTTGTGCAGTCAGTGTTACCCGTGATGTCTTGACCATATACTTGTTCTCTGCTTCAGTGCTGCTTTTTCTCATTCGAGATATGGTCACTTTGGTGTTGTTTTTCTTTTTCCCCCCTTTTGAAGCTGCTCAGTTGCTGGTTTTGTTCATGTGTTGCTTTACTCAAGGTGTTCCTTTGCTTTCTTCTTCCCATGGCTTAAGACCTTCATTGTTCTGTCTGGATGCTCCAACATGTGAATTTTGCATTTATTTTTTCATGTACAGCATGCAATGTAAGTTTTCCTCCTTCACCTGATCAATATTTGTTGGTCATTTCATTGTTTCTGTTTTGTAGCTACTCTCCAGTTTTCCCCACTCCCAGATATTATATTACATTTCTGGATGAACCTCACTTCCGCTGTCTCTTATATTTCAGTTTATTTAATTTTTTGCTTGTACTATGGTCAGTTTTCTTATTCAGAATACTGTGAAACAAGCTGCCCTTTAGTTCAGTGCTTGCCCTTTGCTGCACGCTACAGATCACAGGAAAAGTGTTAAGAAAAAATGTGGACTTCTGAAGATAATGAACTGTCAAAGCAGTAGAAATGAGGGAAGAGGAGCAATATGAAACAAAAAGCAAATGTATTATTAGCACAGAGAAGTGGTTCTTACCAGTTCCTGGCCCAGTAAACAGTGCAGGGTTCTTGTCAGCATGTGCCCTGCTGATCGGGTGTTCCTCTGGTGATGAGGAAGGCCACCTCTAGTGAGGGGAAAAGGCACTGGGTAAAACCTTCTACGCTGACACTAAGCCAGACTGAAGCCACTGAAGATTTGCACTAAATATCAGATGGTATTTCATCTTAATGTAGCTGCCCCTGGCTTTAAACCATCTATGGAAAAACTAAGTTTGTTTTTATTTTCTTATGAAACCCTTCATCTTTGTACTGATACTTGATGGAGGAGAGCAGTAAGAGTGGTCCCAAGAACATGGCCTTGGTTTACATATCCCCCAGCAATCTCAGAGGAGAGCCCAGCTTAGCAAGCAAAACAATGTCACATGACCTTCGTGTTACCCCAACCAACACTTCCTTGTGGGACACAAGGAAGTCCCAAGGTCAGGATGATCACCCCAGTATATGAAAGCGGGTAATGCCCCGTGTTTGGCTTCCAGTTTTGGTGGTTTCTGACCACCTTTGTCAATATTTTTCTGGTGGTGAGATCGCTAACGGCTGTGACTAAGGTCTATGTGTAGAAATGGGGAAAACGCCCAGCAAAGAGGGTTTGGGGGTGGTGCAAAGACAGAGGTGATAGAAGTACATCTGATCTTCAGTCAAGAGGAAAAGAGCAGGTGACAGCCAACAGTTCAGTACCTGTTGTAAGACAGGGAGCGCAGGGGCTGGATGATGCGTAAATAACCTGCTTTTCCCACAGATGTCAAAAGAATTTAACCAAAGCTAGAATCAAAAGTGTCATCCTCCTGGTTAAGGAAGCTGTTAAACACATGTCTCCTGGGTTGCATTTCTGGTGTCTCAGCCCTTGGCAAGAAGTTGTCATCCTGGGGGGTGCTTAAAATCCCACTGTGGATGCTGTGGCTGGAGGAAGGAGAGGACGTGCCCAAGGGAATGTGGCTCTGGTCCTCTTTGAGGGAAAGCAGAGGCCCTGGGTGAAATTTCCTCCAGCACAGAGAATAATGGGGGTGAACTGGCATGCAGGTCTTGCCAGAGGAAATAGTTTTAAGATGGACCCTCCATCTCTCCACTTCAAAGGACCAAAAATGCCCCCATTTAAATCCTCTTTGAAAGCATCGATTTCAGAAAGTGTTAAGTGTTGCGAACTGATCCCAGGTAGCTGGGGAAGGTGGAGGTGAACTATCCACCACAACTCTTGTTTATATCTGTTCTTGCTGTTGCTTTACCAGTATGACTTCAGCGTTCATATTTTCACTGTAGCATTGATAGGTTTCTCTTTTGCAAGCTTTTCTTTCTACAGAAGTCAGGGGCCAAAGAAGCAACTGCTGGGAAATGGGCACAACTCGGCAAAAGTAGCTGTGCTGGCTGAGAATGGTTGAACGTTTGGACCCATGTCTCAATGTATGGGTAGAAGGGAGATGTGACACTCAAGGACTCTTGTCTCATAAGGGGTTGTAATGATCCTTCAGAGAATGTTTTTTTTGTTTTTGGTTTTATTTTTCATACAAGTACCTGTTCTTTTCTTGTTTGCTTCTGGTTTTGCTGACTTAAGTGCAGGCGTTTCCAGGAGGTAGGCTAACTAGGGAAGGAGAGTTTGTTCGGAGTTGATTGAGCACTTTAATACTTCTGTGAAGGTTAAGACAATTAAGAATGTAAAAGAAGTTTTCTTATAAGCTCTTTATATACGCACAATGCTATGTGTAACTGTTGCCAAAGAACTGGGTTTGCAAGATGTTGATGGTTTTTAAGAGAGTCCATGACGTTCGCCTGGGACCGCAAAGTAGCAAAAAGCTTCCGATACAAGTGGATTTGGGAAGTTAACCTTTTGACAGCTGCCAAAACGATCAGAAATTGGGATAGAATCAACTTCTACTCTCAAACTTGTAGTTTTTGATCCTTGCGTTGAATGTAGGAGCTAGAAGTTAGCTTGACAATTAAAATTGGATTCATACCTGAATAGCTTTGTTGGTCTGAGACTTATTTTGTTGCCTTCGAAAATACCCGTTGACGCACGCTATGTATGGAAATAGTTGTTTCTCTGTGTAAATTAAGGGCAGTTGGTAAAAACATAGACTGCTGAACAGGTAGCAGGGCACTTTCTAGATTGCTTAGGAGGCAAATCTGACAACTTCACTAGCAACAATCCCCAAATTCTCAGGGGTCAACATTTGAGGCTATCAAATGTCAAGCTCTACTTGGATACGCATCGTCGCATTGCTTCGGAAAGTTGGGAATGGTGTGAATGAGTTCTGCTGGTGTGCTTCAGAGCTGCCATCTGGTGAAAGGCTTCAAGAGGAACCCAGCCACTGTGGGACGCGATGACCTGTGTGAGCTGGGATGCTCAGGAATGAAATGTGGTAGATGGTCACATTTCCATGTGCTGGGGGTCAAATGATTGTCCCCAAAAGGGCAACATCCCCAGCTGTACCAGAAGACTGAAACTGTTTGTAAAACTTTTTTTGCATATCTTATTTGACTGCTTTAGAAACTGCTGCTGAGCCGTGTTCTGTGGATGCTCTTTGGAGACACATGTCGTTGGCCAAAGCTGGATGTAGCTGGAGAACACTTGGGAATGGGAGGGAAGGGGGTTTATAATGGAGTACTCGGCAACAAAAAAGGGACCTGGGATAATGCCTTTGTCACCAAAGCACCAACCGTTTTCCAATCTGTGTCCCCCTAAGCATGTTATCTACACTATCTGTTGACACATGTTCACGTTAGTCCTTGATCAGGCTTCTTTTTCTTGTTCGTTGTGTTCTGTAGTCACCCTTTGTAGGGTTTCTACCTGCCTAGAAGGTTAACAGGCAGAACCAGGGTTGTCTCAAGCTCATCTCTTGTCTCTGTCCCCCCAGAACTTCAGTGGAAGCTATTTTCTGTTGTCTCTTGACCCCGCTTTCATCTTTCCCAGCCCTTCTCTGGAAGTCAGCTCTGGCATCCCCCCTGAGGAAATGCCCCCAAAGTGCTGAGTGGGATTTCTGCTCTGGAGAAGTGGAGCCTGTGTCTGAGCAGAGACGTGGCAGCAGCTGCTCCCTTGGGGCTCACTTTGTCATCATAAGTAATTATGAAGGTTTCATAATTATCCTACAGTTGGCCTGTCTTCTGCATCTCTTTAGACGATTACTTTATGGCACAGTGTTCCAGTTGGGCTGTCCTCCTTTTATCTATCCATCAGGCTTCCAAAACAACTTACATAGGCATAATGGGATGGGTTTGCCCCATTTTCTGTCTGTGCTGAGGCCGGTGAATGCTAGAAGAGAATGGTCCTCCTAATTGTTTTCATATCTAATTAAGGCATTTAAGTACCAAGCCCAGTCCATTACACTACTGGCTGCAGCTCTGGTTGCAAAGAGCAAACCATCAATATTGTGTAACGAGCAGGCAGATGAAGGCGTGGCCAGAGTAAGCGCTTCAGAAATACAAATTAGCACTTTCCTCTTCAGCTTTGGTGTGTTTTCCTTTCAACCCAAGAAAACCCTTGGCTGCGCCTGCCTTTCTCTTGAAGAAAACTCTGCGTGAGCTTTGGATCACTTAGCTCTGTTCTGATGGCGCTTTAAATATTAAGAGCCTGGCCTGGGGGGAGATGCTGCCTTCTGCTCCCCATCTGTAAAGAGCTGCTTGCTTGGAGAGCCGAAGCCTGTTTTTGGAGGAGGAGAGGGGGATGTGTGTGGCATCTCAGTTGGTCATCTGCGTGACAAACTCTTGTTGCTTCAAAAACTATTGTGTAGCAGCGGGGGGGAGACCCGAAGGTGAACGAAATGGCAGAGTTGGAAAAAGAACAGCTTGCAATTAAATTATCTCATAGAATCATAGAATTGTCAAGGTTGGAAGGGACCTTGAAGATCACCTCGTTCCAACTCCCCTGCCATGGGCAGGGTCACCTCCCACTAGACCAGGTTGCTCAGAGCCCCATCCAGCCTGGGCTTAAACACT
>WUAM01000097.1:241821-253948 GCA_024336885.1 Actenoides hombroni | reverse complement strand
GGCCCCGCAGGTAGACGGTGCCGCCTTTCCCACTTTTTTTTTTTGCCCTGCTTTTTTTTTTTTTTTTTTTTTTTTAAGTCTTGTCACTGTGCATTTTGCTTGGCTGGGGTGTAAATTCCTTGAAGTTTCAGCAAATCCCGAGTGGATCGGCTTCTAAAGAAAACCCAGTAATAGCATAATAAAGGATATCACACCACACAGCATGCATTAGTTTGCAAAGTTCTTGCCCTGGATGTGCAGAGGAGTGGTTTGGGGGTTTGGGGTTATTTTTTTTTGGGTGCTGAATTAAGAGATGCAACAGCAGGGCATGTTTTTCTCCCAGCCTAGAGGACATCAAGTCTGCTCTCATCTCTGTAGCTCCTTCCTGCAGCAGGAGGGGTATTTAGAGTCACAGGATCATAGAATGGTCTGGGTTGGAAAGGACCTGAAGGGTGATCTGGTTCCAACCCCCTGTCACAAGCAGGGACACCCTCCCACTAGATCAGGTTGCCCAAAGCCCCATCCAACCTGGTCTTGAACACTTCCTGGGATGGGGCATCTACAGCTTCCCTGCGTAGTCTGTGACAGGGTCTCACCACGCTCAGAGTGAAGAATTTCTTCCTAATTTCTAATCTGAATCTCTCCTCTTCCAGTCTGAAGCCATCACCCTTCTTCCTACCATTACAAGCCCTCGTAAAACTTCCCTCCCCAGCTTTCTGGGCACCCTTCAGATACTGGAAGGCCACAACAAGGTCTCCTCAGAGCTTTCTCTTCTCCAGGCTGAACAACCCCCAAATCTCTCAGCCTGTCCTTGCAGGAGAGCTGTTTCAGCACATATTTGGCAGCATCCCTCCACCCTGCTTCCACCCATCTCTCTGACTCTCAATCTTCCAGACAGGTTCATTGCTTCTCACTGTGCTCAGCCCAGGTAGGAAGGTGGAGACAGTATGTTTTGGAAGAACAGCACCAAGACCAGCCCTGCTGTCCACCTCCATCTCATCAGGTCTTCTCCTTCCTAGGCACTGCTGTGTGTTCAAGCAACATAGGTGGTCGTGGGAAGTTTGTCTCGGTGTTCAGTGACTGAAGACAATACAGAGGAAAACAGGAGAAGACTAACTCAGTGAATGAATTCAAATTCATTTTAACAAGGAAGCAGAGAGTACTTTGGGCTTTGAATTTTTTTAGAAGTCAGGAGGGGATGAGGAATTGGATTTATTTTTATTTTTTTTTTAATTTTATTTCATTTCCATTTTCTTCCAATCTCAGGGCAGGATCTGGAAATGGGAAGAAAAAAATAAATCTCCTAACACTTACAATGAGACTGCTTGTCAGGAAAAAAAATAATGATACCACAGAGGTAAAATTCTCTGCAGAAATTTTCCTTTTTGGCACAAAAGCCTGTTCTTCCCTCAAACAGCTTTCAAAAAAAAGCATCTGTACAGCTGCTGGTCTCCTCCCCCGCTCTGGCCTGACACCATTTACCCATTAACAATTAAAGGGGTGGGGTGATCCTGCCTAAAAATGCCCACAAATTCCTGACAGTCGACAGGTTTGAATCAGAAAGGCTGTAATATAAAAAAAATCCCCATGACCTGCTAGAGGTTTGTGCTGGGTTGATGGAGACTGAACAGCAGGCAGAGGTTTTTTTCAGGGGGAATGTTGGCTGACTGTGGCCAACTCCCTGCTCATTTGTTAGTTTACACTTGTGATTTACTAACAGCTGACACAATTTCTTAGTGACATGAATGCTCTCAATCAAGGCTGAGGATGGTTCAAAATTACACCCAGTAGTCTAACCAAGAGCTGATGGTTGATGAGGTCTCCAGCTTCTTCAATTAAGCTAACAAGGCACCTCCTAGCTCCAGGAGTCAGATTTTGTGCATCTATGGGTGACACCATGCTTTTGGGATCTCCTACTCGGCACTCCTCTCAAGGGAGGGCTGGACACCATCACTTCAGGAGATATGGGCCGTGCAAGGGAGCAGACTGCTCCAGCTGTTTGTCTCAGTCCTGTCTCAGTTGCCAGAGGTCATCTCCAGTAGATGTTGAAGGAACCTGTAGGTTTGTCCTAACCAGGTGGGCTGCTGACAGTGTTGCCGGTGCTGCAAGATGCAAACATGCAGTCCATCAGCTGAAAGATGGTGTGAGTCAAGAGCTGCCAGTCTTGCACCACAAATCAAGCACCCAATCACCAGCTTCGCTTTCTGCGCCCATCCAGACATCCTTAAGTCTTCCCAAAGGCAAGATTGCTCCTTGCTCACACACTCTTCTCAAGGGCATCTCTCCTGCAGGTTGCATTTCTTCCCCAAGCTCTCAAGTTGCCTGGACAAGTAAGAGAAGGGTGTTGTTCTTCCCACTTCCCATTAAACACTGGTATGAGTCTGTTATTTTCATCTGGAGTCGGTCCTGAGGTCTCCTGGTGCAAGTATTACTCACCCCACTCCTTGGTGGACAACAAGCTGGGGTGAGTTACATGCCATGGCTGGAAGCTATTGCAAGTTTTGTGTACAAACTAGTTCTGGTGGAAAACTGAGATTTTTTTTTAAGCAGTCTCATTCCGCAGGAAGCCATGTGGAGCTTGGACCGCACTCAGCAGTTCAACGACATTTAACAACTGGACATTTGGGTCCAGAGGAAGCCACGAAGATGATCAGAAGGCTGCAACAGCTCTCCTATGAGGACAGGCTGAGAGAGTTTGGGTTGTTCAGCATGGAGAAGAGAACGCTCTGGGGAGACCTTATTATGGCCTTCTAGTATATGAAGGGGGCCTACAAGAAAGCTGGGGAGAGCTTGTAGAGACAGGATGAGGGGTGATGGCTTCAGATTGGAAGAGGGGCGATTTAGATTAGAAATTAGGAAAAAGTTCTTCACTCTGAGGCTGGTGAGACACTGGAACAGGTTGCCCAGGGAAGCTGTGGTTGCTCCATCACTGCAAGTGTTCAAGGTCAGGTTGGATGGGGCTTGAAGCAACCTGGTCTAGTGGAACTAGATGATCTTTAAGGTCCCTTCCAACCCAAACCACTATGTGATTCTATGACATCTCATGTCATGTATGGGGTGGTTGCAAGCAAGCAGTCAAAACAGCATGTTTAGACAAGACAGCTGAAGGGGTGTCAAAGGTGTTTCACAGAAGATACTGCAGATGCGTGTCACTGGGAACATTTTCATTTGGCAAACTTTCTTCTTGCTCCCCACCAGGGTCAAGATTCTCCTGTGATGGAGCATTAATAGCTGCTTAGGAACGAAAAACACCCCACAGCACCCACACGTTGCAACGCTCCTAACCCTTTGCAACTCTTCTTTTTTCTCCAGGTATCTGGGGATCACTCGGCCACTGACGTACCCCGTGAGACAAAATGGGAAGCTGATGGCCAAGATGGTCTTCATCGTTTGGCTCCTATCTGCCTCCATCACTCTTCCTCCTCTTTTTGGCTGGGCCAAGAATGTCACCGTGGAAAGAGTCTGTCTCATCAGCCAGGACTTTGGGTACACAGTCTACTCCACGGGGGTTGCCTTCTACATCCCCATGGCGGTCATGCTCGTCATGTACAGCCGGATCTACAAAGCCGCCAAGGTCAGCGCCGAGAAGCACCGCTTCATGAACTTCCCCAAGCACTACGAAGAGGAGGGCGTCTACTGCCTGGAGGCCTCCAGCCGGAGCCACCACAGCTCCAAGCGTACCAAAGCGGTGGAGGAATGCGCCACGCTCTCCAAACTGCTCCGCCAAGACCGAAAGAACATTTCCATCTTCAAACGGGAGCAGAAAGCGGCCAGGACCCTCGGCATTATCGTGGGGGCGTTCACGTTTTGCTGGCTTCCGTTCTTCTTGATGTCAACAGCTCGGCCTTTCATCTGTGGCATCCGCTGCAGCTGCATGCCCCTGCGGCTGGAGAGGACTCTGCTCTGGCTGGGATACACCAACTCCCTCATCAACCCCTTGATTTATGCTTTCTTTAACCGAGACTTGAGGACTACTTTCTGGAACCTCCTGAGATGCAGGTACAGGAACATCAACAGGAGGCTCTCTGCCGCCAGCATGCATGAGGCCCTGAAAGCCACAGAGAGGCACGAATGCATCCTGTAGAGCCACGTCCTCTCGCTCAGTGCCTGACCAATGAACTCCTGCCTCTTCATTTCAGGTTCCTTGCTTGTCTTGCCTCTTGGGGCTGGCAGAAACCATGCGTGCCATTGTCCCCTCCCTTCCCTCCTTGCCAGACATCACCACTGAGAGTGACACCTCTTCCCCTCACCCAGGAGGAGCTGCAGTTCTCCTCACCTTGGGAACAAGTGGGTAGCTCTTCCTTCTCACCATGTCGCAGGTGGGAGCTGAAAAGCCGTGAGCAAGACCAGGGGGGATTCAAGGTCTACCACCAACTGTGGGCAAGTCACATCACCACCTCCCCACCCAAACCAAAAAAAAAACCCAAACAAACCAACAACCAAAACCAAAACAAACCCACAGAATTAAAAACTTGCTAAGACTGTGGCTCTCCACCTTCAAAAAAGGGCTCTAAGGTCTGTGGAGGGCATACAATATACAATGTAAAAATGATGTTGGCTGCACTTCTGTATGGAATATGACAGCAGCTATAGGCTCCACTGTAGATCCAAGTGCTCATGCTTATACAAACTCTTCCCACTGATGTAATTGCATTTTACACACCGAGCTCACGCCCAGGTTTGCACGTCAGAGGGGTGATACCAACGACCCCCCCCCGCCCCGTTTCCCCTCGCACTGTAGCACTTGAAAAAGGCACGCCTGCAGAACGGAACCCAAATGAATGTCAGGTTTCCTTTGTGGTTGGATAGGAAAGTCCAACGGCCTCCTCGCCGGGGCCATGGCTAGTGAGGAAAGACAGTTCTGTTGCTTGGGTTGTACCATAATTCATTCGCAGACAAGTGATGTGTGTTCATCATTTGTGGCTGATCGACTCCATAAAAGCACGCTTTGGTTGACAACAGAAAAAAAGTGTATAATTTCTCTGACAGCTTTACAGTGCTTCAGTATGATGTCCAGCAAGCTTGAAAAAAAAAAAACAAAATCAACCACTAAATGATGTATCCCTTTTTTTAAAAAAAAAAAACCAACAAAACCAACAAAAAACAAGAGCCTGGTTTCCTTATTTTGGTGTAGACTCTTTGGTCACTTTGACTCTGAAGCATCTCTTTGCTTTTACGTGGTGGTGGGTCTGGTCTTCTCTTTGCTCCTGACCAACCTTGTTGCATCAACCTTGCTTTGCAGCCCCACAAACCTTTGCCTGTTCATAGAGGGAGTCTGCTCCTTGGGGTCAGTTGATTGAATGTCTCCTGTCTGGGTTCTCTTGTCAAAGCCAGACTGTTCAGAGGTTTTGGAAAGGGGTTTCTAGCCCCTCCACTACAGTTTTTTTTTATCAGGCAAGAATGTGTGAGTGGTTGTAGTCCCACCTCTGGCAGTATGATGCCTCCATGCATAGCTAGGTTGGCAGTTGGGTGTCTTGGATGACTGCTGGCATGGCCTGGCTTAGGAATCAAGATTACTCCTGCAAAATCTATTGTGTTCTCACTTCTTCTCTTTTTTAATAGACATTTTTTACCCTGTTTCTGTTTTACACTTGCTTTTTCTAGAGATGCCCAACAAGGTTTCTAGTTTAGACTAGTGATTCGCAGAAGGGAAACTGGCTCAAGCCCACTGGGAATATCCCAAAGGACAGCGAGGCTGGGCACAGGAACAAGCCCAGACATTCTCCAAGCTCATGTCCTCATTTCTAGAGCCAGAATTGCATGTAGGAGCAAGGGAGGTTGTTGTAGCTGTTGTATGGTTCTCCAGTGGGAAATGATTAAAGACCAGATAGCAAAGAGACTGGAAGGAGGACCTAGTCAGGAGGGATCCTATAGGTTTAGCTGGAGCCTGTTTCAGCTGATATCCCATGCAGGAGCTCCTTGAAGAACAGTGAGTAATTCTGCTGAGGTGGTTAATAGCTTCCTACCTATCTCCCATGGTTTGCTACCCTATGGTTGTATGTTGTTGCTGGATTTGTGCACAGCTGCCTGGACCAGACTGTCAGCTGAAGGCAAAGCATTTCATGCCTTGCAACCACCTTCTGTCCCTAGTCCCTGCAGCTCAGAGGCTGTGATTCCTTCCAGGCCTAACACATAACTCAGCCTTGCTGAAGTGTCTAGAATGCATGCCAGCAAGATTCTGGCACGTTATTGCTCCAGGAAACTTGAGTGCTGTCCCTGGGATGCCCCATGGTCTTGCAACCTGCAAATCAGAGACCCTCACCAAGATAAAGAGGCAGGAGAAGGCATCAGCACAGCCTCACTCTCTTGTTTTCACACTGCTGCCACACGAACTGGTGCTACATGAACTTGCCACAACCTCTCTGCTTTCCCTGGATGGTGTGTCTTCAGCTTAGTGCACTTGCTACTCATCACCCTTCCCCAGCTTGGCTGCAACTTCTCAGGATACTTCTGCTTCCAAGCCCATACAGTAAGCCCCCACGTACCGCATCTCCAGGGCATGTTTTGACTACCCATCTCAGGACCTGCTTAACAGAAACAACCCCACTCCTCCCAGAAAACACTTTGGGCCATTCTCTTCTCTGTCACAACGTTTTAGCAGCAGCTGGTTGCTGGCTCTGACCTGCCATGGGAACTTGAAGTTCCTGCAGGGTCTGATTTCCTCCCTGGGCTCTTCCAGATCCTTCCCTGCCATGGAACTAACAGTGCCCTTTTGACAGAGCTGTCGACATTAAAAGTAACCAGCTGCTAATTCAGACTGTCTCATCAGGATGTGAAAGCCCCAAGACAGCCCATTTCATATTCAGCACATAACAAGAGAGTCTGGTTTGTTCTGCTGCAGTTTATTTAAACACCTGAGGTCACAGTAGCATGGTTTTAGTTATTTTTTTCTGCGTTAGGGGTTCTTAAACTGTCTTCAAAATTCATAATCTTGTTTAATTCCACTTAACATCCTTGTTCTGATGGTGCTTCTAGCACCACTTAAAAGTATTCTGCGGAAGAGCTGTGAAACCATGTTTGAGTCTTTTAAATGAAGTCATATAAACACTGGTTTTTTTTCTGGTTTGATGGCTCTTTCAGAATCAAAAGAATAAGGGACAGAATATGATTCTGTATGATCCAATCCCCAAACTTCTTCTAAGCAAGGAATCAAGCAAGATGGTTCATTTGTCTTAAAAATCAATGTTTTATTTGACTTAGAATTAATTGTTTTGTTTCTCTTGAGGCTCATCTGATATTCCATCCCCCCCAACTTACATTTTCATCTTAAGCTGCAGTTGTGTTTAAAAGGAAAGCTTCATTCCCAGAAACCATTACAAACGTTTTAAATCCAAACACATTTAAACATGGCAGCCTTACTAAAACAAAACATGGTGCTTAGAAAAATTAGTGATAGCTTGCATGATTTTGCCGGTAGTTATTGTCTCAAGCTGTGAGATATCAGCTTAAACTCTTGTTTTTTGAACTCCCCAAATTTAAATTGCATTTAGGGTAAATAAAACAAGGTGCCTCCAAAGACACCAAGGCCTTTTCCACACACGAATGAGCATCAACCATTTAGTGAAGTCAAGATCCTTGTAGATGAGCCACTAAATCACGCTGAAAATACTCTGTGGGTTTTGGGGCTTTTTTTAATCAGAGAGGAATTGATGCATTTGGCATCTGCAAAAAAAAAAATAATTTAAAAAATATAAAAAAAATAAATAGAGGCTTAAAATAAGTCTGAGCTATTTTGAAACTGATTTTAACGTTCACGCGTGTGCCTAACCGAACTGCGTAAGATTTAAGAGAAATTAGCTCAGTACAAGTCCATGTTTAGGCAAAAATCCGAGCTCAGAGAGAAAAATATCAATTTAGGAGGACAAGAGGAACTTTCACAGGAGATGAGGAGTCCCAGCAGGATAGCAGCAGCGCAGTGGAAAAGAATGAGGAGCCTCAGGCAGAGAAAATCGAAGTAATTCAGGCATAAAACGAGTAGGTCTCCAGTCAGCTTTTAATTCCACACCACGTGCAGGGGAAATATGCACAGAAGGACAGGCAGAAGCCATCTGGGGGAGAAAAAACTGTTTTGACAAACCCCTACAGATGCCCCAGCTGGGGCTGGGAAGTTTTTGATAACCACATTGAGCAAAGCAAGGTGAGATCAGCCAGAGATGTAACAGAACGTCCAAGGTGGCAAAAGCCTCTGTGGCTCTTCCCAAAGAGCATGAAACCTTCCTGACCTCTGAAGTCATCACTTTGTAGGTGGGTTTGGCCAACACAGATGAGTGATGGAGGTTTACTTGGACAGTTCAGAAAACCTACCATGTTCTTCATCTCCACCCAGGTCATGATGACAATGTAATATTAAGAACATTGCACCACGTCAGACCGGAAGCTAATCTAGATCAGGATCACACCCCAAGCAGAAACCAGTGGTGAGTTCTTACAGACAGAGGCTTACAAACCTATTGTGATATCCTTCCTTGTCCCAGTTATTAAAGGTTCAGCAACTTAGTTTTTAATAACCTCCAGTGAGTGCTTTTCTTCTAACCTAGTCATGTTTCTCCTGTGTCATCCTGAGATAACCAGCTCCACAATTTAATTATTTTGCAGATAAAGAACTATCTCCTTTCACTCATTTTGAACCCAACATCTGCTGAGCTCATTAGGTTCTGGCTAATCCTTGCAGCAGGAAGAAGAAGAGTGATCATCCCTATTCACCCTCTCCAGGCCAGTTATGGTTTTGTAGACATCTGACATATTCTTCTCTGAAATAAAACATCTATCCAGCCCTATCTTCTCTAGAAGAAAGACATTGAGAAGCTGGAGTGTGTCCAGAGAAGGGCAACAAAGCTGGAGAAGGGTCTAGAGCACAAGGGTGGTGAGGAGAATCTGAAGGACCTGGGGTTGTTGAGCCTGGAGAAAAGGAGGCTCAGGGGAGACCTTCTGGCTCTCCACAACTCCCTGACAGGAGGTTGGAGCCAGGTGGGGTTGGTTTCTTCTCCCAAGTAACAAGTGACAGAACAAGAGGAAATGACCTCAAGTTGCCCCAGGGGAGGTTTAGGTTGGACCTGAGAAACAATTCCTTTCCCTTGAGGGTTGTCCAGGCCTGGCCCAGGGTGCCCAGGAGTCCCCATGATCCCTGGAGGGGTTTGAAAGCCATGGAGCTGTGGTGCTAAGGGACATGGGTTAGTGGTGCCCTGGCAGTGCTGGGTTAACGGTTGGACTTGATGATCTTAAAGGTCTCTTCCAACCTAAATGATTCTATGATTTTCCAACAGTAGACATAAGGAGATGCCTTAGGAAAAATATCCATTTTCAGTTCAGGAAATTCCTCAATTAGACACGCTTTCTGTGCACCTCAGTGTCACCCTTTGCTTTTCCACAGACAAATGCCAAATCTTACATCTGGGACTGGTTAACCCCATGTCACAGCCCAGGCTGGGGCACCTGGCAGAGCAGGACCTGGTGCCCAGGTCACTGCTGAGCTTGGTAAGGAGAAGGATAATGGTGGCCAAGCAGTGCCTTGAGTTGAATTACAGGGAAGGTAGAGGCAGACTCACCCATAAAGGTGAGTAAATCTTCTTTGGAGATATTCAAACCTCATCTGGATCAGGTCTTGAGTGACCTGGTCTACCTCTGAAGCTGTCTGCTTTGAGCACAACATTGGCTCAGAAACCTCCATGTTTCCCTTCCAACTTCAGTATTCTATGATTGGGATGATTT
Source organism: Actenoides hombroni (assembly GCA_024336885.1). NCBI lineage: Eukaryota > Metazoa > Chordata > Aves > Coraciiformes > Alcedinidae > Actenoides > Actenoides hombroni. The sequence goes on along the minus strand of WUAM01000097.1, from coordinate 244,261 downwards.
GTTTAGTTTCCCCACTCAAAATCCTGCAAATATTTATCATCCACATTTTTTTAGCAAGAGAAACTACAGATCTCCTACCTTCCATGTGAAAAAAGCTCCTTCTGTTTTGAACCTTCTAGTAGCATTGAAGTTGCATGTCTAATAAAACTGAAAGTCAGCCATGCTACACTTTCCACCTGTGTTCTTACGTAAAAAATGGTTTCCCTTTGTGTTTTTGTTTGTTTGTTTGTTTTATTGCCATTTTAATCTGGATACATTTCATATTCACCGTGCAAGATCTTCAGTTGCCTGCCTCTACTCCTTCTCTCCACCTTGTGCATCACTCTGAGACAGAGCTTAAGCAAAACTCCGATAACACCAAGCTAACAGGCGAGCCACTGCTCTAAGGTCATTTTTTTTTGGCACGTAATTAAGGCAATAGGTGGCTATTTCCAGCCCTTCTCAGCAGTGGCACACAGGAAAGGAAGCAGATTCTGCTCTGCTCAGATAGCTCCACTTTCTTTTAATAACCACATGATCTTTCACATAGAACATATAATTTCAGGAGAAATCAAGAGGAAAGTGGGAGTTGAAAGATGATATTGTACAAATGCCTTATTCTGTGCAGAGCTGAATAGATCTTGCAGACAGTTTACTTTAGCTCTCTTTGGTTGCATCAATACTTCTCCCCAGGTGGTCCTTGCACTTGGTCATCCAGGTGGGCACCCATTTACAACATGCAAAAACTCCCTCCCTGGGTTGTTTCCACTTGTTTCCTGTTTGAGAGCTCTGCTTCCCTGTGACAAGAGCATCACAGCTCTCTTAAAATATATATGGGAAAAGGCAGCATCACCTTTGGAAAAAATAACCCCAGGAACAGTCTTGTGGCTCTGTGATGGAGCACGTGAACCTGAAAGGTCTTATGAAAACAGCTGACCCTGGGGTGTAAGGAATAGCTGATAGGTGGTGGCAATGGGATCAGGATAGGATTTGCTGTTGATGGACACGAATGGGGTCCCTGGGCAGAGGATGTGGAGAAGGTGGAGGTGCAGCATGGCATGACAACCCAGCCTAAGTGGAAAAGGAGCTCCCTCTCTGCAGCCTGCACTAACAGAGGGTCTGACATCCAACCTGATGGACGACGACATTTATCAGCTTGGTTATGCCATGTGTCCTTTGGCTGCTGGAGGAAAGCATTGCTTGGGTGGGCAGGTAGCAAGAAGAGCCAATCCTGGAGGCATGACCACAGACAAGAGTCAGGATATATCCACATCACTACACCTTAGTTCAGCCTCCAGGATTTACGTGCTCACCCCGCTGTGTTTCAGCATCAAAGTGCTGAGTCTAAGCCCTGACCCTGCCTCCCTCCAAGGCAGCCACATCCCAGGCTATTTCAGATACGCTCAGGCTCCAATCTGGGCAGCCCACAAGTGTTGTACATTCTCCTGCTCCCCCCGCCAAGCACATGGACCTCGAGCAGCAGCAGGACTCGTCTGCTGCTGCACGACTTGCCAAAGAGCTGCTCTAGAAATGAAAAACATTAAAAAAAAAAAAAAAAGGCAAAATCTTTCTAGGCTGCAATGCGTGTGTGTGATGTGTGCGTGCGGTGCTAGCAGATATCTGGAGACTTCCAGTGCTTGCTCCAGCCCATGCTAGAGATGATGAAAATTAACTATTAACTCTTTCCGGGTGATGAGAAAGGCTGTATAAAACCTGTGCTATTTGGAACGACTTCTTCAGACTCCCTGCCACTCTTAGCTCTTCACATCTCCGACATATCAAACATGGTCAGTGGTCTGCTAACACAGCGAGTGGAAAAACAGAGAGGAAGAGGGTGGCCGAATGCCAGGCGCTCGGTGACAGTATGTGACAGCACAGCCGGGTGCTTGTAAATCATTCTCAGAGCTCAGGAGTACCCTGCTCGAAGCCTGTCTGCATCCAAACTGAAAAAATCACAGTCTGAACGCCAAATGTATACTTTCAAACGACCGAGGCATTTCACAATCTAACTCGCGGACTAAGGCTTTGGGCAGCACCTTATGTCGTGTGCCTGGTGTGAGCGTACCCCAATGAACTGCAGACAGATCTCGAGAAGATGCTCTCCTTAAATGAGAAGCACAGAATCTCACCCTGAAGCACAGAATGGTGGGGGTTGGAAGGGACCTCTGGAGGTCATCTGATCCAACCTCCCCCTGCTCCAGCAGGGTCACCCAGAGCTGGGGGCCCAACATCACAGTATCCAGGTGGGTTTGGAATCTCTCCAGAGAAGGAGACTCATAGAATCATTATGGTTGGAAGTGACCTTCAAGATCATCAAGTCCAACTATATACTAAATATTATCAGGACCACTAAACCATGTCCTGAAGTGCCACGTCTACACGTTTTTTGAACACCTCCAGGGATGGTGACTCCACCCCCTCCCTGGGCAGCCTGTTCCAAGGCCTCACCACTCTCTCAGTA
>WUAM01000097.1:222438-235721 GCA_024336885.1 Actenoides hombroni | reverse complement strand
TGGCCCCGCTCCACCAGGTCCCTGTCTCTGCTGTGCTGAGCACTCCCGAGCTGGCCGCAGCACTGCAGGGGGGCCTCTCTCCCCAGAGCAGATCCCTGGGAGCAGAGGGGCAGGATTCCCCCCTCCCCTGCTGCAAAAGCCTCCTCCTGGAAAGCATCTCAATCCACACAGACCAAGGAGCACAGTGGGTCTCATGTCCATAGGGCTCAAGGCTTCTTTCTTCTGGGTCAGGATGTCTTCTCTGGGCCTCATATAGCAATGCTGTGGCTGTAACAAAGATATAAGCAAATACATGTGGGTACATAATTACACCTATAGATTCTTAAATGCACACACACATTTTTTTTGCAATCTTCAGAAGATCCGGAACCATGCCAGGACTGTCCTGCAGACAGAGTGATGTCTTAATAGGGTGACCCAGAGAGTCTCCTTATGTGTGCATGAGAGTTGTGTTGTCTGGAAGAGTGGTATCAGGCCATGCAGGGGTGCCCAAGATGCAAGGCTTGCTGGGGCACCAGTGGGAGCCCAACCTGGTGCAGCCTCACCAGTAGTGCTTACAAAGCCTGGTCTCTGGGGTGGACCATCCCCAAACTAGTGCCTGAGCTGTTTCTTAAAGGGAATGAATGGGAGAATTCCCAAGAGGAAAGTTTTGCACAGCCCATAGGAGAACCCAAAAAAATCCCCCTTCCTTCCTGCACAAAGCAGAGCTTCACACTCAGAAGCATGAAAGAGATGCATGTGGTGGCCATGGGATCTCTAAGGAGGCATCTGGTTGAGAGATAAGAGTTTGCAACCTCCAGAAAAGGTCTAAAGTCCCCAGGTACATAATGAAATTAAGCTTGACCCAAACTGCCCTCTGGCCCTGAGACCATTAGATGCAGAACACCCTGTCCAGATTGTCCACCAGCCCCAAACTCCCAATGTTAAATGTCTCCAGTTCATGTTCATTCCTGAATCTCGCAGATGTGAAGTGACATCTCTTTAATACGTATCCAGTAGTTGCTCATACACATGTGCTGGCCTCGTGCTGAATATAAACCAACCTGTCACGCAGTGAGCAACCTCGCTCCCATCACCCAGTAAAGATGCACCCAGGGCTTTCACCAGGGGAAGCTGTGCTGGTGCAGGAGAAACTGCAAAGCTTGTGTGATCCACTGCAGTCAGAGATGGGTTTAGAGCTGCACTGCAGTCTGAGTTTCATTCCTAAATCAGACAAAGCTTTCCTTTGGCTCCTGTCACAGCTGCAACTGGATGGGCTGTTCTGCACGAAGGGGAATGCGAGTGCAAAAGCAGGTCATAGAATATTTTTGGTTGGAAGAGACCTTTAATATCATCAAGTCCAACTGTTAACCCAGCACTGCCAGGGCACCCCTAACCCATGGCCCTCAGCACCACATCTCCACAGCTTTCAAACCCCTCCAGGGATCATGGGGATTCCACCACTGCCCTGGGCAGCCTGGGCAAGCCCTGGACAGTCCTTCCAGGTAAGAAATTGTTCCTCAGGTCCAACCTAAACCTCCCCTGGTGCAACTCGAGGCCATTTCCTGGTGGTCAGCCACCACCTCCTCCAAGCAAAACTGCCAACTCTCACACCACTACTCTGCTGTTGGAAGGTGTACCCAAAGTAGTCCCACCTCCTATATACCTCCAGCCAAGTGAAATACCTGCTGCTGGTCATCAATGTGAATGAAATGTAATGAGTTAGAAGGACACCTGGGCTCTCTACCAAGCTCCACCTATGAATTACAGTGCAAGCTTGGATAAGTTGTTGGACTTCCTGAGCTCCTGTTTCTTTCCCAACCTCATTCATATTCTACCCCAACCATATTCAGTGCCCAGGCTTACATTCATCTCCAGGTAAACCACCTCTGGAGATGTTTCTCCTCACTACACACCCCTTATGATCAGGTAGGTGACCTGCTCTATATAGCTGTGCTATACCTAGGGTCAAAGGGCAGTCATCATTTGTTAAAAACATATCATTAATGCAGTCAGAAATCTGGGATTTCAGCCCAAGGGAGAATAAAAAGGCTTTAAAAGCAAATAAAACACATATTGCATGAAATGACAAGCAGAACAATCTAATTGCTGAGTTTTAAAAACAAAAGAAGAATCCGTCATGCGCTTAAAAGCAAAAGATGCCCCAGAACTCTGATATTTGCCAGCTTAAATGTCTCTCTGATGAGTTTTCTTGTTTGTTGTTTTGGGTTTTTTTTTCATTTGTTTGCTTTGTAGCCCACCAGAGTTGCCTCATCTCCAGCTCAAATTCCATCTGTGTCTCTACTTGAGCATAACACAAATCACCTTGGAAGGAGCACAGGAGAAAATAATAAATAAAAATAAATAAATAAACCCCACCAACGTTGGCAAATCTTTGAACAGCAACTGAGGAACAGCTATTTCAGTAAAACCAACTCCAAGTCGATGTGCTCTCTCACTGGGCCAAAAAAATGTTCCTTTCTTGGGATTAAAGCAGCTCCCCTAAATGATGCTGGCTGTGATTGACACTTTAATTGACTGGCACAATTTTCTGCTTTAATAACTTGGGCTCCTCAGTTTAGCCATGAATAAATTTAACTGTTAAGTCCTTGCACATAAATCCTCTTGCCTGGAAGTTCCTATTCTCTCTTTAAAATGTAAACGTGGATTAACAAGACTCACCGACATGTCAGGAGCTGGGTGCAGTAATCTGCAACATTCCCTGGTCGATACGCACACCAGTTCCCGCAGCTCATTTCCTTCTGGACCACCACAATTGGCTGGCAAAGGACACTAGGTGAGCTGTCTCTAACCCTCAGCTGGAGAAGCCCTCATGCATTTTGGTAGCTCAGCATCACACTGATATCTGGTCAGCAATTAGTGGGATAATCAACTTATACTGAGGCTGATGACCAACAGAAGAACGGGAAAACACCTTCTTCCTGAGCGGCATCTTCTGTGCCTCTGTTACCTGCTTCAGGGCAAGGACACTTCCCTGGGGTGCCTCAAGCAGCCCCTTTTAATTTGGTAGGTGCAAGGCTTGGCCCTGGGCACCTGGGAGAGGTTGTGCTCAGCCCCTCTTGCCTTTTCTAACCACGCATTGGCCCAGATGTGACTTTGTCATGCTTGTAACTTTGCCAAAGCTCGGGTCTGCTACCTAAGGGTCTGGCTTATCTCCTGCTGCCTTACATCTTTTATGTAGGTATTAATGCTGTGGGTCTGGTCTATGGTTGCAGAGTTCCTTTGTTTAGAGGAACCCAAGGTAAAGAAGGGTGAAAATGCAGCTCCCAGGCAAATTCCGTGTTTTGAGTTGTATTTTTAGCTTTTCAGTCATTTTGCTGATTTTTTTTTTTTCTCACGTGTCTAAATCTCCTAATTTAGCAATCACAGCTGGTTTCTGGACCGAACACTTTTTCTCCAGAAACGTCCTCCTCCTCCTCCAGCACCTTAAGTTAGGGATATTTAGATTTGTTTCAGGTTGAAGAAAAAAAGAAGCTGCAGCTGAAAATTCAAGTGAGGTTCAGAATTTATTCCAAATGTTGTGAATCCATCAGTCCTCAGAGGCTTTTGGTCTCCCATCCCTGTGTCACCATATGCAACGGGGTACCTGAGAATGTGTTTGAATGCTTATGGTCTGGCAAAGCCCGTTTCATCTAAAGATATCTTTGATTGAGTGAGAAACCCACCCCCCCATTTCCAAGACCTTCCCTCCAGATGCCTACTTAGCTCCAGCTGACTCCTTTGGGCTGTCCCTTCCTCCCCAGGGAAACACCAGTTAGAAACTGGGATGCCTGCAAATACCATGAGTCCATGTCCATGGCAAGGAAGATGCTCTGAAGATGCTCGTGAAGGTTTCTGGATGTTACAGAGCCCCATCAGTGACTGATGCAGTTGTATAGTTGGTTAATCCCAGAAAAGCAAGAGGAAACAAAAGGCAAAGAGGAGGTTACCATTGGTAAAAAACATGCATTTTCTGCAGCACTGAACTGGACCTTTGAAGACCTCCTTGGGAGAAGATGGTCTCAGATGTGCCCAAAACCTATGGCATGACCCAAAACCAAAGCTCCCTGATCAACATGCCTGCCCATTGATGGATCTTGGTGGATCACATTTCCTTGCTCGTGGTGTCAGAGCCCTGCCACCAAAATCTGGATGTTGGTGGGGTTGATTTACTAACATACAGCTTCTGAAAAGTTCCTCCCTGGTGTGCATTAAAACCCTGGTGGATGTTGGTAAAACAGATGGTTGGTTCCTGTAAAAAAAAAAAAATAAATATCACGAGTGCTTGCCAATATATGGGATTTTTCATGTTTTTCAGCACTCTCTTTGTATTATAAGAAAGGGTTCCCTGAGGAATACCTGTGACCCAGGCTGAGTTAAAGGAAAGTGGCTCTGGTTTCCTCATGCAGTGTGTCTGCTACCCATTAAATCACACAGGTAAGAAGCGAGCCCTCCATCTGTTGGCCATCTATTCTTCTGGCAGGAGTCTGGCCTTGCAATGATGTGAGAGGCAGACAGGGAGCAATGTGAGGTTTTGCTGGTTTGTTATCGCCACCTGAACCACATTGATTTGGTTTATTCTGGGGGTGGGGGGGATGTGTTGTAGGGAAGCCTTGTCTAGAATCTAAGCTTTGGCCATGCCAGTTCTAAATTTAGACCCTTTTCCTTCTGCTACTGAAATGCAAAGCTTGAAGGTGGCGTAAATAGGAAAATTTATTGATATTTCTGTAGCATTTTTTGGCCTGGTAGCTTGTAATAATTTGTGGTATCTTGCATTTCATGTTGACTTCTGACAAATCAAGAATCATAGAATCATTTAGGTTGGAAAAGACCTTTCAGATCATCAAGGCCAACAGTTAGCCCAGCATTGCCAGGACACCACTAAACCATGTCTCTCAGCACTACATCTACATTGCTTTGAAACCCCTCCAGGGATCATGGGGACTCCACCACTGCCCTGGGCAGCCTGGGACAGCCCTGGACAACCCTCAAGGGGAAAAAATTGTTCCTCATGTCCAAGCTAAGCCTCCCCTGGTGCAACTGAGGCTGTTTCCTCTTGTCCTGTCACTTGTTCCTTGGGAGAAGAACCTGACAACCCCTGGCTCCAACCTCCTGTAAGGGAACTGTCAAGAGCCAGAAGGTCTCCCCTGAGCCTTCTTTTCTGGCTCAACAACCCCAGGTCCTTCAGCCACTCATCAGCAGACTTGTACTCTAGACCCTTCCCCAGCTTCATTGCCCTTCTTTGGACATGCTCCAGCCCCTCAGTGTCCTTGGAGTGAGGGGAAATCATGAATATCCAAGACTGCTCTTCTTCAGCAAATAGAGCAATTTGATGGTCACAGAACAAGGGGCAGGGATGTAACCAACAGGGTGGGATGAAGGGCTCAGATAGGCTGGATGCAGCCCAGAGGGCATCAGTCATCCAGCTCATACAGGCATAAGCCTCTAAATCTCACTGGGTTCCCATGTGCGACCAGCAGCTGTGTTCAATGTGAACTCCCCTGTGGGTGCAAAGGACATCTGCTCGTTTCTGAGAAGGAAGGTTTGCTCAAAACGGGTCCTGAAGCCACCCTCCTCTCCTTGGAAACCCCATCCTGGGTGGGGTCTGCCAAGGAATGGCTCTGTAGGGAATATCCTGAGTGGGCACTGCTGGGTTGCATTGGAGGTTACTGCCATAGGAACGCATAATGCCACCAAGCCCCCAATCTGGCTCATTTCTTAATACAAACACTCCTGAGGAGAGCAGAAAATATTTTAAAGAGGTCATGGCAGGGTGTTGGGAGAGGTGGGGCTCTCGAGCATCTTCTTCTGAGGACTTGCTGCATCACTCCTTTCTGCTCCTTGGCTTTCCCCATCTGTGAGGGGATGTCTGGGTAGACCCAAATGTGGCTGTAGAGGCCTTGTCTGTCTGAGATAAGAGGCAGGATGAAGCCCATCATCCCTGTAACATCCTTCTGACCCTCTCAGCGGTGGTTCTGGGATGCAGAACAGCAGCCCTGGCTCAGCCTTCAGGTCATTTCAGTTTGTGGTGGTCTTGCTTTCTTCTTCCTTCATCCCTCCCCTTCCAAGCACGTTCACTTTGCAAAACCAAAGCACTTGTCAGCACCTTACAGTGGGTCACAGCGGTGTGCAGATGGGCAGGAGGTCATGCACTGCATGTCTGCTGTTGGGTTAATGGCCATGGTTAATTAGCCAGCCTTCCCACAAAATAGATGAGGATCTGGAGACACATTGCCCTCCTTGCCCTCACTTGGCACCCACAAGTTTTTATCATTCCACCATGGTCTTCTAAGATGGACTCACTGCTTTCTCAGGGGACAGGAGGTGCATCAGAAGGGACAATGGTCACAGGTGTCTGTTGGTGGCCCCTGCCATTCTCCTCATAGCTACAACGATGATCAGTTATCATCCATTATAGAACAGTTCCAGCTCTGCCTCCTCCTCCTCCACCCGCATCCCCAGGGCTGAGGCTCATCCTGCATCCTCAGCATCCATGGTGCAAACTTCTGTATCTGAACCCACCACATCTGGTTGGCTGCACCAGCCCTCTCACCTTTCTTCCAAAGGAAAAGTCTGCTTCAGCTCCAGGCTGACTTTAAATAATGAAAGGTTTGGCCTTGCTTTGATCTGCCTCAACGCTCCCACGTTAGCGAACGAAGATCCACCAGTGGAGTGGGGAAAACTTAATTTGTTTTAAGAGAAAGCAAACATGGGCTGAATTGCCCCCGGGCTGCTCACAGAAGGAAGGCGACGTGGTGCAACTCAACCACAACTTGGTGAGATGCTTCAGCAGCACTGAGGGATAAACAGGTTTTCAAAAGCACTTGTTTTGAAGGGAAGCTGGCAACAGAAACAGGCTCTTTTTCCTTGGGAATGGTGGGAGGAAGCTAAAAAATAACAGCGGTGGAAAACTGCACCAGCTCTTTTCTATGCCTCATCTGCTGCTTTATTAGAACTCCTAAATCTGTTCTGTTAAATATAAACATACCCAAATTTACATAAACTTCATTAAAAGCTTGTGTCTCAACTCTGCTGCTCCTGTAACACACCCAAGAACAGGAGAACTTCAAACTCCTCTGCAGTAAAATAAGCAACTGGAAGAGAAACAGAACAACATTTTAAGGGCATTTTGGGGTTTGTTTGTTTGTTTGTTTTCCCACTGGTTTGCTTCTGCCTGTGCCTCCAAGACTTGTGGGTAAGTTTTCTTTCCCTTTGGGATCCTTCCTGCCCAAACCTGGAGCAATGCTTCCCATCTCCTAATAGTACATTAAAAATGAGAAGTGGAAGACTGATAAAATACCGAGTGTGGTGGGCATTGCCCTTCCAAGTGCTTTTCTTTGTCTGCTGTTCCTGCTGCTCATAGAATTATAGAATAGTTTGGGTAGGATGGGACTTTCAAGGTCATCTAGTCCAACCCGCCTGCACTGAGCAGGGACATCTGCAACTAGAGCAGGGTGCTCAGAGCCCCAGCCAACGTCACCTGCAATGGTGCCAGGGATGGGGCAGAGGCCACCTCTCTGGGCAACCTGGGACAGGCTCTCACCACCCTCACTGTAAAAATATCCTCACTGAGGCTGACCAGAGATACCCAGGGGACATGCTGACAGTGCTCATACAGGATGGCTCCTCTGAGAGATGCTGTGGACTTAGTCATGTGTCAGTGAGGAAGAGGAGCATATTACTGGTTGGTTAGTACTTAAAACCTGAAGGAGGGTGTCTGGCTGGCAGTGCTTGCTGGAGCCACAAGTGCTGGTTTCTCAATGGAACCTCTTATGTTTTTCCTGGGTTTTGGGGTCACATCCCTAGTGCACCCAGTGCCTCAGTCTGACTCGAGAGACGTCAGCTCTGGGCAGTTACACTGCACACCCTCTGATGGTATATCACAGACTCATAGAATCATTTAGGTTGAAAAAGACCTTTTAGATCATTGAATCCAATCAATAACCCAGCACAGGCAAGTCTACCACTAACCCATGTCTCTCAGCAGCACACCTCCACAGCTTTCAAACCCCTCCAAGGATCATGGGGACTCCACCACTGCCCTGGGCAGCATTGGACAGGCCTTGACTGCCCTTTCCATGAAGAAATTGTTCCTCAGGTCCAACTTAAACCTCCCCTGGGGCAACTTGAGGCCATTTCTGCTTGCTCTGTCTCTTGTTCCTTGGGAGATGAGACCAACCCCACCTGATTCCAACCTCCTGTCAGGGAATTGTCAAGAGCATATGTATATACCTGAGTATTTCCTTTCCACATCATTAATAATCTAATCATGACAAGTGGAGAGAAGCTGATGTGGAGGCAGGAGCAAGTGCAGCTGTCTCAGGACATCACAGACTCACCAAGCACCTTCCATGTCCTCCTTCAGATCTGGCTGAGACTTGTCACCTCCATTCTTCAGCCAAGACAGTGCTTTGAAGGGAGGCAACCAGAAGGCTGGGAGTTCAGACCAGCCTTTCATTTCTACCCAGTATCCATCTATCAGATAGACCCAGGAGAGTTGCTTCCCCTCTCGTTGCCCCCACATCGGGGCTGGAGCAAAACTAGGGAGGGAACCTGGAGAAATGTTTAGATAGGATCATGTTCACAACCACAATGTCAAGGAGAGCATCTGGCCAGACAAATTGAAACATATCCTTCACTTGCCTCCCTCCCCACTGCTTTAGGGGAACTCTGGTGGGAAGAAACCTGAGAGCACTTAAATTTCCTGCCAAAGCTGCTAAAGAACAGGTGGATGGGATGCTTTTTAATTCAGTAATTAGGAGCGAGGAAAGAGGTTGAGGACAGAGGGCTTGCTTATGTCATCTTCTGTCAACAAAACATTTCCACCTTGCTCTTGCCCTTCCCAGATGTCTCAGACACTGTCAGGAACAAAGCTGCCCCCTCCAAGGTTAGCTCTCTCAGTGCTCATCTGCAATAGCTGTTCCCACTGGACCTTCCAGCTCGTGCCCATTCTTCTCCCACCAATTTTAAACACTCTTGACAGCTTGAAGGAGAGGGTGGGTTGCTGTTGCTGCAGCTCCGCCATATGTCTTCAGCCACGGTCCTTCCCCAGATGCCTCTCTGCATTTGGGCACTAGTCCAAGGCAACATCTCGGTAAGAAAATGCTGAGTCGTGCAACCCTGAACCTCCAGCGTAAATCTCGGACCTGGTTTCTGGCCAGAAATACTCCCCTGGACAATGGGAGAGAGACTTTCACACATGCAAATGCTCCTAGAATAACTCCGAGTCCTAGACTTGGGTTGTGTCCAAGAGCTACACCTGCAGTAAGGAGGGCACCGATTTCCCCTTGTCTGTGCCATCACCTCTTGGGCTATCAGGTGTTTTCATGAGATGGATTTATTTAATGAGATGGACTTAGTAGATGGGTTTAAGAGGTGATCCAGTCCCTGTGATGGAGAAAACTTTTCTCCTATGATGGAGAAAACTCAGCTGATGTTGAGGCAGGGACAAGGCCCAGGACACTCACAGTGCCAGGAGCTGTGAGTGTTGGAAAGCGGAGACACACCAGAAGTTTCTGGCCTTTGGGAAAACAAATTCCTGATTAGGGCATTAGCACTTTGCCTAGTCTGCTGCCTAGAGAGCTGAAGTAGGAGGGGATACCAACCCAGCGAACAGACTCCTCTAGGGACCAATCCAGACCCTGCTGAATGGAGGACAGGTATCTGGGGAGCTTGGTGCTCCCCAAAGAAACCCCAAGCAAAGGACAGGATGTTCTTTACGCAGTTTTTTTCTTTCCCGAGGGCCATATTAATGCTCTTCAGAATAAAAATAAAGTAGTCTGCCAAACATCCTCACTGTGACCGCCCCTGCACCGGGGGTAGTCTGGACACGGTCTTCAGTAATTTGTAATCCCACAGCCAGAAAACTCACTCTCTAGCATCGTGCCTCGTGTGATAACGGTGGAAAACAAAACCCTTCACAGGAACCGGCGTCTGCAGCAAAGAGCCCTCTGGATTCAAAGCGTTTCCTTTCACTGGAGTAAATTCTGTTTTATGACTATAATTAACTGGGAGCCAGTACACACTGCGCTGGTTTTAAGCTGACTCAATGCTGTCTGTGAAGCACAGTGTGATAAAACAATATTCAAATCAGCTTCTTAACTAAGCTGGCGAGCGACTCAATCTGGAGACGGATGCCAAAAGTAAGTGGAGCTTTTCAAAGCCCCGGGCGCAGGGAGGGATTTCAAGGAGCATTTTCTTTAAAGAGCTGGTTTCCAATTTGCAGTTTGGGGATGGGTCACAGTTTCTGAAACACAGGAAGGGCCCCGCAATTTGTTGCCAGAGCCTCACTGTTTTGTTATTTTTACAGAAAAAAAAAAAATAATTAAAAAATGGTTCCCAAAAGCACTGGAGACATCTGAGGCTGGAAGGCACAACTGGGCACAGGGATTTGATTAAAGGAGATGAAATAATGAGCAGTTGTGGCTAAAAGGATGAAGTCCTCTTGTCCACCACTTACTCTAGGTGGAAATGTTTCATGTACTGTCAGGTACTTCCACCCCAGCGTGGAAGTCACACGCATGGGGCTTGGCTTTCTGTGCAGCTCCGTTCAGCAGGGTTTAGACATGGTGCAAATCAAACCTGTGGACTAATCACCTCATCCTCCTGCAGCAAAGGCATAACCAGAGCTAACTCCTGCTTTGGTCTAGTCTTTAGTTATTGCTGTGTCTCCAAGCTACAGAAAAGCAGTTCTGCTGCAAAAATGATCAGAAGGCTGGAACCCCTCTGCTGGAAGGCCAGGTTGGGAGAGTTGGGGGTGTTGAACCTGGAGAAGATAAGGCTTCAGGAGACCTTCTGGTGGCCTTTCAGTACTAAAGGGGCCTGTCAGAAAGATGGGGAGGGACTCTTTATCAGAGAATATAGCGACAGGATGAGGGGTAAAAGTTTTAAGCTGAAAGAGGGGAGATTTAGATAAGATATAAAGAAGAAATTCTTCATTGTGAGGGTGATGGGACACAGGAACATGTTGCTCAGAGAGGTCAGAGATTCCCCATCCTTGGATACATTCAAGGCCAGGCTGGATGGGGCTCTGAGCAAGCTGCGTTAGTGGGAGGTGTCCCTGACCATGGCAGAGGGGTTGGAACGAGATGATCATTAAGGTCCCTCCCAACCCAAAACATTCTATGAGTCTATGATTTCCTTATTCTATTTAGATTTTCAGAGAAGCTTGGTAGTTTTGAAGCTGCTAGCTCCACTTTTTAATACTTCATCCGGTTGCCTAAATAAAAGCATCAGAAATATCAAGGCTCCAAAAGTGCCCCCTCTTCCAAACCAGTGTATGGGTGAATGCTCACCTCAACAAGTTCTGTCAGTGGTCTAAGCATGTGGGAAATCAAAGAGAAGTGTGAAAAGGTCTAATGTGAGAAATGGTTTGTTTCCCTTGAGAAGCTGGTTTCAAAGCAATTAAGGCTTTTCTTCTTTGGGTGGTGTTTAATGATTCATAGAATCATAGAATCATTTCGGTTGGAAAAGACCTTTCAGATCATTGAGTCCAATCATTAACCCAGCACTGCCAGGGCACCACTAAACCTTGTCCCTAACAAGCAGCCCAATGGAGCTGACACAGTCTATCTCCATCCCCACATGCTGCTCACATCCAAGGAAGCAGCCAAATGTCAATGGTACTGGTAAGAAAACATAATGTATTTTTATTCCCCCTGTTGTTTAACATAAAGGACTAATATTGTTACCAGGGCTGGTGGAGTTGAGCAAGAGGACAACTGGGTTACCTCAGGCAGCCCTGAGGCAGTTGTGCTGCTTTCCAGGTTAAACAGCCTCAGGGCTCTCTGTGTACAAAATCCCTCCTGTAGCCCCAGTGCATGAAGTCCTTAAGCACAGCCTGGTGAAGTTGGCCTCTGGGTAATTGCTCCGCGGGATTTAAGCCCATCTCTTTCTCAGGCTTGCCAAGATGTGGATGAGTGGGAGATAACCTGAGCTGGGGAAAAAAAAAAAGAAATAAATCAATTTATGGGAATCTGTATGTTGAAAACTACTTGTGAGCAAGCTGCTGAGGTGCCTCTGATGGTCAGTGGAGGTCAGGGCTGTGCTGTCATTGAAGCTGGAGAATGGGTCAGGACTTCTCACCGGACTCTTGCTACTCCAGGGGCATGTAGTGAAAGCTACATGATGACAAAGTAAATCAGAGAGTCCCTCTCACCATGTTTTCTTTCTATACAATAAAGGGCCAAATATAAAAACCAGGCTAAAATTGAAACAAATCCTTTCATTTGAGGGAATTGGAAGAAGTTTTCATTGGTCTGATGGAAAATTTGCATTTTGCTTCATGGGTAAGTTTGTGAAGTTGATCCTACCTGGAAGAAAACTCCTTGTTGAAATCGCAGATTCCTGCACAGCAGAAGGCACTAATCCTCCCCTTAGTTCTTGAGGTGCTGATGAGTTACCTCCACACACAGCCAACTTTGTGGACTCCTCCTGAGAGGTGAATTCTGCTTGCTTGCAAGTGCTAGTAAATATTTCAGAATTAGTGAAAATTTCATGTGCTAGATCAATATAATAGTAAATACAATTTACATCTACAGAAATTGAAGTTACATCTGGAGAGTTTCCAGTGCAAGGAAAGGAGATTTCAGCACTGCACTGAAGCAGGGAAGAGGACATGAGAAGTTTCTGTGGAAACTAACATGCTAACATCTAACTAACTAACATTTGGCCAATGTGGTGGTGTTGGGTCATAGGCTGGACTTGATGATCTCAAAGGTCTTTTCCAGCCTCAGTAATTCTGGCATTCTGTTGATGGACCTATTCCAGAGTTTGGGGGTTTGGATCAGCTTTGGGTCTCTGAGCTGCCAGAAGACATGAGAGGGAGGCTGGCATGCTGGTGATGGAGGCATTTACCTGCATGGGTTTGGAGTCCATCCTACTCCTAAAACCCAGGACCCTAGTGTGGCTTTTTGGAGTAAATGCAAAGGCATGTGACAGTGAATTGTCGTGGACAGATGTACAGTGCTGCCTGGCAGGAGAGCAGTTACAGTAGGTATGGGTACCCATGCTCACAGGCTGAGCAGGCAGACCTGGAGCTGTGCAATGTACCGGAAGAAGAAACATTCGAGATGTTCTAGGGTAACTCTCCTGCTTTCCCTTTGCCACCCTTCCAAAGGTGGTGTCACACCTGCAAGCCCACTGCAGATCATAGAATCATAGAATGGTTTGGGTTGGATGGGACCTTTCAAGGTCATCTAGTTACAACCCCCCTGCACTGAGCAGGGACATCTGCAACTAGAGCAGGGTGCTCAGAGCCCCGGCCAACCTCACCTGCAACGGTGCCAGGGATGGGGCAGCCACCA
>WUAM01000097.1:201781-222236 GCA_024336885.1 Actenoides hombroni | reverse complement strand
TCTCCAGGCTGAACCCCCCCAGCTCTCCCAGCCTGGCCTCCCAGCAGAGGGGTTCCAGCCCTCCCAGCATTGCTGGGTCTCCTCTGGCCCCACTCCAACAAGTCCCTGTCTCTGCTGTGCTGAGGACTCCTGATCTGGCCCCAGCACTGCAGGTGGGGTCTCACCAGAGCAGAGTAGAGGGACAGAATCCCCTCCCTTGACCTGCTGGCCAGATGAGATGTTACCCTACACGTCTGTTTGAGCACAACTCAAGCTCTCTCAGGATGTGCTCAATCACTTACTGTATTTTCCTGTATCAGATGAATCTTGTCTATGAGGGATGAAATTTCTTACCTCTGTGGAATGGGGCTCGGTTTTCAGCTTTCTTTGACCTTTGCCATCTGAGGAGGCTCTTGGGAGGCTCTGGGAGCAGATGAGAGTGCTTTTAGCTCCACTCCTAAGGAGCTGCACTATGGTCCCCAGCAATCCCACTCTTGTGAGTCTTTTCTCTTCAATGTATCTGGACAGGAAAGAATAATAGTTTTACTGTACTGGCCAATCTGTCTGGGCTCATACACGTTTCCAAGAGAGCACAGGGGACATCAGCCTGTCTCCTGCCTTGTTGAGCCTATCTGGGGGTTGCAGAGGGAGCTTGGGTACAGCAACTATCAATCCTAATCCCTTTTTCCCCTGCTGTGGAGACTATGAAGCTTGCACTGGCCCATCACTTTCCAGGGAGGGCCCTGGTTTCTCACAGTCCAGATGGGTATTAGCAGTGGTAGAAGCTATCTGGATGAGAAGCAGAGAAGAGATATAGCTGGAGGGCAGCTATTACATCCCAAAGGATGAAGAAAGGGAAAAAAAACCCCAACCAAACAACAACTAATAAAGCACTAGCAAACTTTCTGAGGGAATGGAAAGAAGGGAAAGAGACTTTCAAAGAGCGGATGTGACTTGAGAGGCAAGCACTTGCAGAGATACCCTTCCCTTTAGTAAGTGGTTGCAGCCATTGATGATACCCCTGTCCTCCGACTGTTTGTAACCATGCCATGGCTGGTCAAGGGGCCAGCAGGATGGAGCACACTGGACATCCCACCACCCTCTTCAGTATGAAGTCTGACTCCTGCAGCAGCTCAAACCTACTCCCAGACTTTGCCCTGAGGCAACTCAGGATGGCCATTTTGTTCCATGGTGCTGTTCTGGGAGCCACAATGTCCCCCAGAAAGGCTCAAATGAAGACCTGGAGGGAGCTGGTCCTAACTTCTTCCACTGCTTTCCAAGGACACACACGATGGGTCTGTAGCATCCTGGGCTCTGACCACAGGACCCTCAGCACTGTCTGCAACACAACAATGCTACCTTTGACATCAGTTGTGGTGAACAACATCCTGCCTGGCTGCCAGGATGCCACCAAGCATTTGTTTCTTAACTTCAGAGCTGTCCAGATGGTTAGAGATAATGTACGAGCGATAATGGATCATTTTGTGTCACCAATCAGTATTTATTTCCCTTCCTTCTTCCCTAAACTGTGAGTTCTTGAAAGTGTTGTCATGACTACTGAGAAGTGAACTTGCCTCACTTCAGCAGCCTTTGTTCCCTCCAAGTGAGGTGATCTAAAATTTGTCAAAGCTCTCTTGTCACTGGCTCCGAAAATATTGTATCTATTTCTCGAGAGAAGCTTCTTTTGCAAGTCTCTCTCAGCTGTACATAAAGGGCACAGCAACAGCCCAAGCGCTGCTGTAATGCAGTGATTTTAATCCCCCCTGGGTCCTCTCAGCAAATAACTCTTGAATTGCTCCCTTGTTGTCAGCAATCTTTCTGCCACGTATCAAAAGGTCCATCTTCTGTGAGGTGTTCTCCAATCTCCCCTGCTTCAGACATGTTACAATATATTCTGATTAATGGTTAAAATTGGCGTCTTTTTAGCTTAATGGAACCTCCGCTGGTGAACAAATTCCAAAAGGGTTTTGGGGAGCACCGAAATATATATCACGTGTTTGGCTCAAATTAATGCGTGACATAATTCTACTAAAATCAATGGAATCGTACTCTGGGATGCTTCTCGACTGCTGATGTTAAAGCTGTATGGCTGTATTTATTGCTACTCGTTGCTTACCCTTAATCTGGTTTAATATGATTTGAGTCCAACGTCTATCATGAGGAATTCTCAAGGGCTTTAGGAGGGTTTGAGCAACTCATGTTGAAATCGATGGGCAGAAGTGAGGAAGGGAGAGCTGCCCCGCGCCTGGAGGAGTGGTTAAGTTGCTGTGATATCAGCACATGTAGGAAACAAGCAGATGCTCTGCTGAGGAGCGTAGAGTCGAAACAAATGACGTAGAGCTATGGCAGATATGAATTTCTAGAGCTATCAATATTAACACAAATAATGTAGGAAAGCTACTTAGACGACACATTTCTCCTGATTCAATACATAGTCCTTTCACAATTCTTAAAGTAGTAGCTATTAAATTCGTGTGTGCAGGGAAAACAAATAAATAAATGAGAGAGAGAAGATGTGCAAATACAGAATTGAGGCAGAACAAGGTGAAATAGGGGTCAGAACAGTTTGCAGGACTGGCTCACACTTTGTCACAACGATGCTCAGATCCCCACTCTCCGAGAAGGTGCATTGTTCCTACTGTGAAAAGGCTCTGGGAAACATTGTACCTTGAAATGGTAGTTTAGATCTCTGCAGAACAGATGAAACCCCCGCGGCAAATTCTCTTGAATGTAATGGGGATAATAGAAGTTAAATCTCATTCTATAAAAAGATAAGTAGAAAGAAGAACATGACTTTACTCCTATATTTTCTTGGAGTGTTTTAGTTGCCTGGACATACATATCATACTAACCTCCTTTGGTTTATTGCACCCAAATATGTGTTTTCCTTTGGACTTCACAGCTTTCAAATGTGTGTTAATATTAGTACCTTTCTCCCAGCCATTGTCTCAAGCGTATTTGCAGGTGAAAAGAATTTCTTCGTAGCTTACTTGCTGCAGTTGCTTATTCATTTTGTTGGTGTTACTCTTTTTCAGCACTAAACATCTCTTTTATTAAAGGATTTCTGATTCCTCCCAAACTGGCCACACTCAGACTCATGAAGTCGATGTGTTAAAAGGGCATCCTGCCTCGCTGAAGGTCTTGAGTCTTTTTACAGTGCATTAACCCTGTCAGGATCTGAGTTTCATGATATATATCAGAAAAGCAGGCATCACTCACTATTAACTGCAGGAGGATTGGAAGTGGCAGTTTTGTAACGCTCTGGTTGGCCTTGGAGGTTGGTGTTGCAGCACCTAACGTACAAGTGAAAGCTTCACTGGGATGTCCAGTTGAAGGACAGTTCAGAAATACTCTCCAGCACCAACCATTGCACCAGGTACAGCAGAGAAGCTGCAAACTCGTCTGACTTCTCACTGGCTCATCTTGCAAACTGGAGTGATCTATTGCTTATCATCACCCATGGCATCTGCCTTCACCTCTTCTGCAGTCTTGGGATAGGTCTTGAATTCAAGTGAGAAGAAGAAGATGCTTTCCCATCTCAGAAGATGTCATGATTTCAAAAACATTCCCCATCTTTTCAAAGGCAAAATGGATTCTCTGATATTTGATGCAAACTCACACCTTTCCCAGATGATGAACGAGATAGAGGGATGGGGGGGGAACATGGTGATGGAATCTGGTCTCCACTCGGTGTCCAAGCTTTGCTCCTCTTCCTTGTTACAAGTTTGTAGGAATCCAGAGGCTGTGATCCCACCCCAATCCTGTCTCTTTTTTGGAGGCAGGACAACATGACCAAGTTTGTCCTACTCTGAAAAGTCCAGCTCCAATGGCATTCCCTTTGCATTCAGACCCACCCGTGATTCCCTTGAGTTAAAAAAGTTAAGACTACAAATTGGAGGAGAAACATTTACCACATGAGGACAGTGCAGAAATGGAACAGGATGCCCAGAGAACTTGTGCCATCTCCAACCCTAGATGTTTTCAAGATCAAGCTAAAGACCTTAGCAACATGGCTTAGCCACATAGTTGACCCTACTTTAATCAGGAGGTTGGACTAGAGATCGGAGGTCCTTTCCAACCTGAATTACACTATGATTCTATGTTACTAGGACCCTGTAATCTTGCTAGGGAGTAGCCCAACAGTTCTAGGAGCTTCTGGTGAAACCCCATATGCATTGCTATGTCCAGATCTGGAGTCCTCAGCACAGGAAAGACATGGACCTGTTGGAGCAGATCCAGAAGAAGCTATGGAGATGATCCTCCTGGAACCCCTCTGGTGAGGACAGGCTGAGAGAGTTGGGGTTGTTCAGCCTGGAGAAGACAAGGCTCTGGGGAGACTTGTAGCAGCCTTCCAGTACTTAAAGAGAGCCTACAGAAAAGCTATGGAGGGACTTTTGATCAGGGAGCGTATTGACAGGATGAGAGGTAACAGCTGAAAGAGGGTAGATTAGATATAAAGGAAGAAGTTTTTCATTGTGAGTGGTGGGACACTGGCACAGGTTGCCCAGAGAAGTTGTGGATGTTCCATGCCTGGAAGTATTCAATGACAGGCTGAAGAGGGCTTTGAGCAACCTGGTCTAGCTGAAGGTGTCCGTGCCCATAGCAGGGAGGTTGGAACAAGATTATCTTTATGGTCCCTTGCAACCCAAACCGTTCTATGATTCTATGACTCTTTGCCTTTGCTCCTAAAATGCCCTGATAATGGGATCACTGGCGAGGCCTGTAACGGTTGGGAAGAGATTTCTATTTCAGCGTCAACTGCTTGCACAAAACTGTGGAAAAATGTTCCTTCTCTGCTCTCCTCTTGTTAAAGCAGCGACAATTTAGAGTTGCAATACTTGTAAAGGACTTAGCTTGGTGCTGTGCTGAGCCACTAAAATAATCATTGGTTCTCCTTCACATCAGGACTTCATGCCATGGGGAATTTGGACATGGGGTTAGGCTGGTCTTTCAAATTCCCTATTCTAGGTCTGAATCCTTCTCCCACCCCTCCCTTCCTTCTGCAGGAATATGCAATAATTCACCTGCCCCCATTTCTGGATATATTCTCAGGCACTGAAGTGCTTGACCGCTCCCTGTTAATCAATAGAGTTGGAGTGTAGCCATCAGCCTATTACTGTTTCAAGATTCTTCAAAGCAAAGAAAGAAGGGGAAAAAAAAGGTCTGGAAAAATGAAAGGCAGAGATGAAATACATACATTTCTCTGGTAATATTTCAGAGGCAAGGGCACAGCAGCAGCTTTCTTTTTTAAGCCTGTACCTTATATATAAAATATATTTAAGGGATTTGGAGAGTGAAGAAAAAAAATTAAAATAATTAAGGAGTTGACAGAATTGATTTAGAGTCTGAGGCAAGAGGCAGAGAATTCAGCACGTTCTGGTGTGGTGGGACATGTCTGGGGGTTGAGAGCACTGTCTGGAAGTGACCTGAGCATGGCAGCATAAACCCCCCTCTAACCAACCTCTGGCTCTGCTCCAGGGAGCTGCTGGGCCAACATGCTTGTACCTGCACCCAGGGCTGCTTTGAACTGGTAGGAAACCAAGCTGGGCTGCCGTGACCTCCAGAAGGTGCCAGGACCTGCCATAAGAAAGGCTGTGGTTCAGGGGTTAAAGCTCTTCAAAACTGAAGTCAACCCATCACTCACGTTTGTGTTGTAGCCCCTCAGGGAGATTTTCAGGTGCTGAGTGTAGAGACTCTCCATGCGGGTGAGGCCTCTTGGGGCAGTCAAAGCTAATGATGTGAAATTCCTAACAGTGAGTTGAAAGAGGGTTGAAAGGGCATGTAGTGATAGGAAGAGGGGTAAAACCTTTAAACTGAGAGTACATTTAGATCAGAAATAAAGAAATTCTTCACTGGGAGGGTGGTGAGACACTGGCCCAGATAGCCCAGGGAAGTTGAGGATGCTCCATCACTGGAAACATTCAAGGCCAAGTTGGACAGGGCTCTGAGCAACCTGGTCTAGTGGGAGGTGTCCCTGCCCATGGCACAGGGGTTGGAATGAGATGATCTTTAAGATCCCTTCCAACCCAAACCATGCCATGGTTCTATGAAAGGGAGCAGTTTTCATTTGCGTGATAGGATCTTAGCCTGCCTGACCTATGGCCAAACCTGTACCACTCACTTTCGTCCAGGTAATGTCAAACCTTCACCTGCAGGGACATCAGCAAGAGACAGAAGCTGAGAGATCCTGGGCTGGGGATGTGCAAATCCCCTCCAGAAGCAGCCATTGCAGCAGGACGGTTATTTTAAGAAGTGCGACAGCTCCTGTAACGACATCTGTGCTCAAGTCAGCAGATGGAGGATGCATAATTTAAAACAGGAGTGACCAGACTAAGGTTTTTCCATGTGCTTTTCAAGTGCAGCAGTAGGATGAGTCTGCTTACATCAGATAAGACTCAGCCAGTGGCTTCACTTCCAGTGGGCAAGCTGTGCAAGCCCAGGCCTTCAGAGGTTCTTCCCTCCTCTCTGAAAAAGGACAATCTTCTCTTCCATTACATGCACCTTTTCATTCATTTCAGTAGTAAGGATCCTAACTCTTCTGAGTGATCTTGCTCTGGCAGGGGAGTTGGACTCAATGATCTTCAGAGGTCCCTTTCAACCCTTACCATTCTGTGAACTCACCATCAGGACATCTGTCCTAGTTTGGTTTAGGAGCCCAGCACAACAGCATTTGATGTTTCCCAGGGAGGGAAACTTCACCTTGCACCTCCACTATGGTAGTCAAGAGCCCTTCACAGACACTAACTTCATTCCAGTGTGATTATCCAGTCCTTCCTCTTCTGCAAAGGCTAATTCAGTCACAGGCGTTTCACTGCAGATGAGCCTGCACTTTATTCCACGAGGCATTCAGATGAGATTTGACACAGGAAATAGCTGGACATTTTTCACCAAAACACTTGATTTTTTTCCTATGGAAAATGCTGGTTTACAGCAAGAGGTGTTTATATTCAAAAGCTTCCAGAGAACACAACTTGAAATTATATTTTTTTTTAATGAGGAATAGTTTACGTGGATGACATTTAAACACATAACTTAGGAGATCCCAAAGCTCTGTTTGTGTACTTTTTAAATGCCTTTTGGATTATTTCATGACGCAACATATTACTGCTTCAAAACTTCCAAGTGCACTGATAACATCTACAAGGTGCTATGCTGTGTGCTAAGCACTGAACCCTAAAAAGCCACCTGAGACCAACACTCCTCTACAAAAACAGAAAAGCTCCAGGCTCCAAGGACTTCAGGCTTCAAGGCCAGGTTGGATGGGGCTTTGAGCAAACTGGTATAGTGGGAGGTGTCCCTGCCCATGGCAGGGGGCTTGAAACAAGATGATCTTTAACAACTCTTCCAACCCAAACCATTTGATGATTCTATGGTATGACTTCTCACCTAATGGGAGAAACAGTGAGACAGGGCTATGGATGTGGAGAGCACATGGAAATGAAAGCTGGTGGGATCTCCAACCTTGGAGTTTAAGACTGGAACAGACAAAGCCCTTATCAACCTGATCCACTACCAGGGATTGTCCTGCTTTGAGCAGGATGTTGGATTCCAGAATTCCAGAAGTCTCATTCATCCATCATCTCTTTGAAAGTCTCCAGACCCTCTTTTTTACTCAATCTAATAAGCACTTGGACAGCAAAGATGCCATTTCTGCAGCGATAAGATTCATATGCCTAATTTCAGGTGGGATTTTTGCTCAATCCCCCCCCCAGCAAGATCAGCTCATATTCTCCTTTATTTGCAACATCCGCCTCTGTCCCCAGGAAGTGCTTTTGCTCTAATGTAATTAGGAGCAGCACCCTGCAAGCTGGCTGCCAGGTACCCACTGGCAAGCTGCCTAGAAAGCAAAAAAATTGGGATGGAAAAGCAGATTTTCCAGTGGTGAGAGCTAACTGCATGCTGGTCTCACTTTAAAAAGTTTGCATAGCTGAAATATCTGTGGCATAAGAGATTCAGAGAAAGAGATCCCTCCTCCTCTTCCCCCTGCTGCAAGGATGCATTTTTCATTAAGTGGGTTTATGAAGGTCATTGTTCACTCCAGATCGTTTTGGCCACTTGAAAGCTGCTGTAGGCTATGATCCTTCTTATGCCTTTTGCAGCTACTCAGCCATCTGGACAGTCCAGAAGAGGCATCTGTTCACTCTGGTTTCTTGCTGGGATGGAGATGCTCCTCTGTAAGCTGAGAGACAGCAGAGTTTGTTCTGCAATTTTGACTCTGCAGCATGAATGCTTTAAACTAACATCGTGCACAAGGTTTGGTCACTAACAGGATGTGCCTGTTGAAAGTGCCCCAGAAAAATTGGAAGTCTCCTCCCAAAGTCAAAAGGATAGGCAGGGGCAGAGATGTCAGTAAATGCTTTGCCAGCAAGTGGAGAAGAGCAACTCCATCCTGAGAGCAGAACCACTGTCATGGGGCTAAAGGATGTCCCAGCAAGATGATCCCATGGGCTTACGTGAACTGCACATGGCTGGAATTGAAATCACAGATGGTAGGGGCTGGAAGGAACCTCTGGAGATGATAGAGTCCAACACCCCTGCCAGGGCAGGATCACCCAGGGCAGGCCGCAGAGGGACAGATCCAGGAGGGTTTGGAAAGTCTCTAGAGAAGGGGCAGAAGGAGGGAAAGGCACCTACTTTAGTGAAGACAGGTGACCATATGAGAAGCTTGTAAGATAACAGTGTTCACCACGAGAGATATGTAGCTGCAACAAAGGTCTGTAGTATCTGTTCAGAAGCAGGACTCATTCTTAGACCTTCCTTTGTAGGTTCTCTTCAAACCTATTTCTGATCCCTGCTTCCAGAGACAACTTTAAATAGTCACAGAAAGTTCCAAGCATTTTCCCATCCTTTAGTGCTGTTAACTACCAAACAAAAACCTTTTCCATCCCCCCCCACCCCCCCCTTTTCCTTTTCTTCTCCTTCTTCCCCTCCCCCTTTTTTTGTGTCCTGCCCTTCTTTAGTGGATGTCAAGAGCATTGTCAGTCTCACATGTCACAATGCTTTAGCTACTGAGAAATTGATCTTTTCCTTACCTCTTAGTCCTGCTCCTTCCAAAATAAGTTAGGCCAGTTCATTTTACCGTTCCTCATGCTTTGTGCTGTCCAGATGTATTAGACTCCTTCCCACTTGTGCACACTGTCCAACTTCTCAAGGTTCCTTTTGACGGAAGGGACCCAAGTCTGGACGCTAAACTGCATCCAAGACTGGTCCAGTGTGAAGCCCATGGCAGTCCTCCATGTCTCATAGCAGATATTGGATCACTCACCTCCAGCCTGTGGGAGAAGCCAACAGACACCAGTCCAAATGTCTCCACCATTTAGCCTGGAGATTGGGAAGGATTTTGTCACAGTCCCCCCGGAATTTTTTTTTACCAGCAGATGTCCAGATAATTTAAAATGTACATCAGTACTTACAGTAACTTAAGAGGACCAGTGGATCACTCTCCAGAATGGCTGGTTCTACCAGGTATCTGATCCAGAGGTCCAGGAATTGCTGGAAAGGACAACAATCCCATTTTCTCTCAGTCTTCCTTTGGTTGCTTCTGTTAAATGCTCGAGACAATGTTCTTCTGTCACGGTGGCTGAGTTGCTGGCAGGGTTCATTTCCACTTTTATCTTCATCCACATCTTTTTTCCTCCTGGACCACAGAGCAATGTATAAAACAACAACCCATCCTCTTTCAACTTGCTGAAAAAGCTACAACTGCCTCAGCAACCCCTTCCTGCCTCCAGGACATAAAGACAGGGAACAGAAATGTGGAAAAAAGGACCAAGAAGAAAAAAAGAATAAAAAGGGAGTTTTACCATAACTGATGTCAACACACTTAAGGGGAAAATGTTTGCTTTCACTGGGCTTGATTCCTGCATATGTTCTCCTAATTAGTCAGTGTTGGGACCTCGTGGTGTATTTCAGCACTAGGGGTTGCATGTTATGGAGCTGAGTCAGCTCAATGGGCTTCCTACCTAAAGCTGCTTGAAAATGTATTGCCTGAAGTTGTTTCCCTTTGGGAATTGTTTGGTTTTGTCACTGTTTTGGGGAAGGAAATTAAAAGGATGGTTTTCCCCTGGAAATGTTAGGCCTTATGAGACGAAAGGCAGGAAAAACCCTGCTTGGAAGTCACTTGCTGCTGGGTTTTATCATACTCATTTCATGGCAGTATTATTATGTTAGGGGATATCTCAGAACAAGAAAGATATGAAATGGTTGGATCAGGTCCAGAGGAGTCCACAGAAATGACCTGAGGTCTGGAAGCCCTCTGCTTTGAGGCCAGGCTGAAAGAGTTGGGATTGTTCATCCTGGAGAAAAAGCTCCAGGGAGACCTTCTTGCAGCCTTTCAGAACTCCAAGGTGCCTATCAGAAAGATGGGGACAGAGTCCTGAGCAGGGCCTGTTGGGACAGGACAAGGGGTGATGGTTTGAAATTAAAAGAGGGAGATTTAGACTGGAGAGAAGGAAGAAATTTTTGATGCTGAGGGTGGTGAGACCCTGTCCCAGGTTGCCCAGAGAGGTGATCGTTGCCCCATCCCTGGCACCATTGCAGGTGAGGTTGGCCAGGGCTCTGAGCAGCCTGCTCTAGTTGCAGATGTCCCTGCTCCCTGCAGGGGGGTTGGACTCGATGACCTTTGGAGGTCTCTTTCAACCCAAACCATTCTCTGATTCTATCATCTGCTAGACCCTATGAGAATAAAGTAGTTCAAAGGCATTTCCAAGCTGGCCTCTCCCTGGGATGTTCACTCCACAGGGAAATCAACTTTTCATCCTTCCACAGCAAAACCTTGCTTTGAACTTGCAGTGAAAAAAATGCCATCTCCACCCCGTGCTGCTGCCAACCCTCAGAAGAGCAGCAAAGAGAAGGGATGCTCAGCAGCTCCCCAGACCAGTGTAGCAGTCATCTCTCCCTTGCATGCTCAAGGTGCTGCAAGGTCTCCACAGGCACAACAGCACCCAGCTCCTCTGACAGATTCCCTGCCCTCCAGCGCTTTGCTGTCTTGCAAGGGAAGAATTTGTCCTAAAGAAGGACATTTTTTAATTTCCCTGGAAATATTTACAGCAGAGAGAATGAGCCAAATGAAGAAGAGGCCCAGGGATAATCGCATAATGGTAGTAAGACTTCTCCTGGCCTTCCTTCATCAGTATCTTGTGTCCTGGGGATTCCCACACCACTGGGAGCCTGGGACTACAGTGGCAAACCAAGCCAGAGCTTCCCGAGTTCATGTAAGAAATGGAGTCTCTTCCCTTTTCTCAGTAGCCTCCCCTGGCAACCTGACACAGGATCTGAACCATCCTGCCCTGTATCTTTAGCAGCCCTACATGGGACCTGAATCTCTCCCAAGGCTGCACCTCAGCTCACCTGTCCTTGGCCCAAGGCAGGCAGACCAGCTCAAAACCAAACTGTCATGTCCTAGTTCCTCTTCTCACTGGCCCAAGGCCGTGCAGTTCTTAAAGAGACTTCACAACCTTCTTCCCCCTTCCAGATGTCCATGCTGGAGAGCACTGGCCCTTTTGCAAGGTGACCCATGTCCTGTCATAGGCATTCCCAGAGCAATAAAGAGGCTGCAGGGCTTGAGGGTGGTTTCTTTCCATCACTGGAGATGATAGGACCAACTTCCCCATTGCATCACAATACCCAACTACTAGCTGCAGCTCCTGCTGAAGCCCTCACACACCCCTGCATGCACCTTGCTCATCTCTTAAATTCTTCACACCTTTCCCTAGCACCTAAAGAACCCTAAAGAACTCCTCCTGTCTCCTCCATCTCTTTTCCACCCTCTAACAAGCAAAACCAGCTGTGTAAATTGCATACCCAGTGCTATAACGACTGTAGATACTCAAGGCTTGGGGGTTGTTTGATTGTAACATCTGCCTTTCATGGCACACTAAAAAACACAGGAGTGCCAGCAGCAAATCACATGTGCAGCATGACGCCAGATGGGGCATGAATGGCCAAGCAGCACCTTACAGGAGCAGGCACCCAAGAGTTTGAAGAGAGAAGCTGCTTTAGCTCACCCTTGGGTCTGGGGTTGCAGGCAGGTTTCCATCTATCCTCTCGTGCCAGATGTGGGTAAGTTGTTATAGCCCCTCCTCCCAAGAAACATCATCTCTTGGGAAGAGAGCTTGTAGTGACAGGACAAGAGGTCATGGCTTTAAACTGAAAGAGGGGAGATTTAGATATAAAGAAAGAAGTTTTTCAGTGTGAGGGTGGTGAGACACTGGCACAGGTTGCCCAGAGAAGCTGTGGATGCTCCATCACTGGATATGTTCAAGGCCAGGCTGGATAGGGCTTTGAGCTACCCAGTCTACTAGGAAATGTCCTTGCCCACAGCAGGGGCATTGAAACTAGATGATTTTTAAAGACCTCTTCAGGCTCATCCTCTTGCTGGCAGCTAAACAGCACACAGCTGCTCAGCCCCTGCTTCCCCCTCTACACCTTCTCCTGTGGGATGGGAAGGAGGATCAGGAGGAGGAAAAGAAAAGGTGAGACAAGGGCAGTTTAACAGCATAACACAAAAAAAAGAAGAAAGCAACAGTGATAATAATAGTACTAATGAAGCAACAGGCAAAGCAAGTAATGAAAGCCCTACCTGTTCATGAGACACCAAGCTTCCCTGCTCCAGCCACCCTAAAGCAAGCTGAAAAGAGGCACCTCCATCCTGTCCCAGCCCTCCCCTTATATAGGGGCAGGACAGTGTGGTATCCACTCTCCCACTGGCTGGTTGGGTTGTTTATCCCAGCTGGGGCCCCTCCCAGCTGTAGCTCCTCCCAGCTACTTGGCCCAGCAGCTGCTGATGATAATTAACCTGAACCCAACCCAGGACACAACCCAAACCATCCTCTGATTCTGAAAGACACTTTGGCCAGGACTATTGTACTCATGAGATTTCACTCAAAACTTACATTTTTGAAGGATAGCATGGACTCAAAATGTTGTATATAGCATCAAATCATGGTTGAACTCTTAGTAAGAGAGATCTTCTCCAAGCCAAAGCTATTTATGTGGAAAAATGAACCCAAAGTAAAGTGGATTTGTAGGCACTGGATGATTGTAGGTGTAAGCAATACTCCAGATGTGTGTGCTCAGACCAGCTCAAACCAGTGCAAGCACTGGCCATTTTTTGTTTCCTCTTTCAGAAAGAAATGAAGATGTGAAGTTTGGGTGAAATCTCTGTCCACCTGTCCAGCCTGGAACTTCTGAACCTGGTGGACCACCAAGTTCTCCACAAAATGTGACAGACAAGGGAAAAGGGCTTCAGAGATGACAGCATCCTGGGACTTGGCAGGCACAGTGGCTGGTGGAGGAGAGAAACCCACATTATCCCTCAGCTTTGACAGGATTAACCCCAATAAAATTTGGTTCTTCCTGGTTTGACTTAGGTACAAGCAGCAGTTGCTTCAGGGAGGGAACTCTGGAGGAAGTAACATCTTGTGAAACACGCAGAGATATTAAATTTTTCTCTATCCTCCAAGAGGCAAAGGATAAATTGATTTAGGGGGGGGGAGGTTTGGCTTTTAAAGGGGAAAGGGCGTGTGGTTCCTCCACGGCAGCAGGGATCTGGAGAGAGGGAGGCAGGTTCAAATCCATGAGCAGAATTTAACTTTGTCAGCAAAATGTTCCAAATTTTGCCCAAATCCAGGCAGGATCAAGGGAGATAATTCAGACCACTACAAATTCTCCCCGGAAGCCCTTGCTGCAAAGCTGCTTTCATTTCCAAGCTACTCTTTGGAGATATGAAAGTACCAGGAGGATATTTTCAGCCTAACATGAAAGCTCCATTTTTTCCCAGCAGCAAAGAAATTTTTTGATTGGATTTTTTTCTTTTTTTTTTTTTTTTCTTTTCTGTGCACTGCCCAAGGAACGTGCCATCACTTCATCCCCATGCCAAATCTTCCTTATTTACATGTATTCCCTGGAGGGGATTGACTAAGCTTTCCATTACTCAACAGCATCTTGGCTCCTGCACAAAACCACTACAAGGTTGAGAGGACTAAAAATATATAAGGTTATACCAAATGGAGGTGGAGAAGTTGCTGTCAACTGAAGGTGACTTTGTTTTCCAACCTAATCTTGTTTATAAAAAAATAATGAATATTATTTTTGTTATTTTGAGTGGATCCCAGGAAGTTCTTCCTAGATGTAGGAAGCTATAATCTGATCCAGTGCTGCTGCAAATAAATGACCTATGCTTCAGAATTTATTGATTTTTGTCACTTGACCCTTTTTCTGCCTGGAAAGCATCCCACCAGGTCCTGAACTCCACTACCTCCTGGCAGAAAAACTTCACTGTGAGTTCTAATAAACACAATTATTTTTGGCTTCGCTGTTACTTCGAAGAGAGCCACAAACAACATAAAGCCAGGTATAAAACCCCAGGATATCCGAGACAGACGAAATAGAAAAGCAACGCATGTTGCAAATACAGTCTGACAGCTGCGAAATAAATAATTCCTGGCTATCAAGGAATCAGAGCAGAAATCAAGCTGTAGCTATAATCTCTGGGTTGTAAAGAAAAGGACTTAAGAAGCTCGGGAAAGGAGTTTATCACCACGTTGCACATTTTCCATCTTTGCTGTGAGATGAAGCAAACCAGTGTCTGCAGCCATCCCTGGTCCCAGGGTGTCCCAGGCTGAGATAACTTTTATGCAATTTCCCTGCCATGGCAGGAACAGTCATTCTGCATCTCCTCTTCTTAATCTGCCTGACACAACGAGAGACCTTTAATTAAACAAGGAAGGAACAGGATGAATTAAACCTTAAGGCCTGAGTCGTTAACAATTGAAAGCATTTAGACAAGTTTTTCCCCTGCAGCGTGGTGTTGTTATTAATTATAACGATCAGGACAGCAGATATTCCTCAGGATCCATAGCAAGGTATTAAATATTGCAGGGGAACAAGCACTTCCAATCCATCAGAAAGGCTTAAAAGGATACCAGTCCCTCTAGTCCCTGGCACAAAGCATAGCTCCCAACCTTTGCCAATCCATCTGGCTGCTGGGGAGCAGAAGTCCTGCTCCCACTGATCCCACTGCAAGCAAAACACATGGATATTGTAATCTGTGATTAATCAGCATGTCAAGGATGGGAGATTATAGACTCATAGAAAACTAGGTTGGAAGTGACTTCAAGGATCATATGATCCAACCTTTCCTGGCAAAAATCTGGTCTAGACAAGCTGGCCCAGCAACCTGTCCAGCTTCCCAGTCCCTGGATCATCCTTGTGGCCCTTCTCTGGACTCTCTCCAGCCTGTCCACATCTCTTCGGCAGACTGGGGACCAAAACTGAACACATTATCTCAGGTGTGGCCTGACCAGCGCTGACTAGAATGGGGTAACAACTTCTTCACCTCTGCTGGTGATGCCCTTGTTGATACACCCAGCATCCCGCTGGCTTTCTTTGCCACAGCAGCGCACTGGTCATTCATACTGACCTTCAAATGCCTTCCTTCAGAGATCTGCTCAGCTTTATAGCCAGGTGGCAAGGAGAGGTGTGCACATCCAGTGTCAGAGGGACGGGTTGGGTGAGCAAGGGATCGTGCTTTGCTCATGCTCGCAGGGTACTGGAAAGCTCCTGCCGCAGCACTTCTCAACCATCCTTGTCCTGGAGTCTGACATTGATTGAGCCAGGAGCTAAAACCTGTGCAGCTTGGAGATTTTGAGCTTTTGATTCTCTGAGTCCCACCAGCAGAGGTTGAAAAGGAACTGGTTCACAACCTGTAGATTTTGTTTGTTACATTGGACCTGTAACAATTCTTGACTGCATCACTTGGCTGCAGGAACTTTTTTGCAAACTGATTATGATCTTCAGTGAGGAGGGGTTGTTGGGAAGAGTGGACCTAGCAGTTGTGAAAAACCTCATATACTTCCCTGCTTTGTGTGTCTTACTAAAGAGCTCCAGCATTAATCAGTTGCCATTTTAAGATTGGGAATGAGCTTTGAATAGGGGCAGAATCATAGAATTATAGAACTGTTTAGGTTGGAAAAGACCTCTGAGATCATTGTGTCCAACCGCTATCCCTAAGAAGTCCATCCTTCCCTGTGCTACACCAGGAAACACAATGGCCATCCTGATCATGGGAGGGCCTCCTGGCTGTCAACCTCTTCTCCTAAGTAACAAGTCAGGACAAGATAAAATGGCCTCAAGTTACACCAAGGGAGGTTTAGGTTGGACATGAGGAAAAATGTCTTTCCCAAAAGGGTTGTCAAGCCCAGGAAAATGCTACCCAGGCCAGTGGTAGAGTCCCCATCCCTAGAGTGGTTTCCAAGCTGTGGAGATGTGATCCAGTTCCCTTTCAACCTCTTGCTGGTGGGACTCAGTGAATCAAAAGCTTCCTAGGATAACTGTATGTTGTCTGTAAAAGGTGTCCCTTGGACCGTGGCAATAGCAAATTTCTTCTGTTTTCCTGTGGCACATGATATGTCACCATGGCTCCTCCTCTTCCCTGCTGAGGAATGATGTCTCATCCAAGTATCATTTGCAGTGCAGCACCAGGTTTCTGGACACACAGACTGCTAGTGCTGTGGAGTATGCACCCAATACTCAGTTGCTTCGTGCCACCCTGGTGACAGCGCTGTCAGCAGCGTGTGATGGATATCTTCCTCCTCATATTCAACCCATCTTGCCCTGGACAAAGCTGAGGCTGAGTAGCTTCTTCTCCTGTGTTTAAAGAGAGGCTGGATGGGGCACTTAGTGCCATGGTCTGGCCGATGTGGCGGTGTTGGGTCATAGGCTGGACTTGATGATCTCAGAGGTCT
The DNA here is from genome assembly GCA_024336885.1 of Actenoides hombroni. Lineage (NCBI taxonomy): Eukaryota > Metazoa > Chordata > Aves > Coraciiformes > Alcedinidae > Actenoides > Actenoides hombroni. The sequence goes on along the minus strand of WUAM01000097.1, from coordinate 205,512 downwards.
TTTTCAGCCTTAGTAACTCTGTGACTCTGTGATTCCTGAGATGTCTTCCTCACCCCTCTTCCCAATACCAACACCTCTTCCAGTCAGAACACTGTTTCTCTATGAGAGACTAAGGTCAGACTAGAAGGCCTGTCTCTGCATGGATAATTTTTTTCCATCCCTTAGACAAAGATGCTACTTGCTTCTTCTCCAGTCATACTCCACCCCCGTGTTTGACTTTAATTCAATTCCACATGCTGCCTCAGATTTGGGGTGTTTCAGTACTCAAGAACAGGGTTATCTACTCCAAACAGAGCTGAGTTTTCACCCTCAGATTAAAAATCCCCATTTCATTACCTACATTTTCCACAGGTTTCTAAGAGACAACACTGAGAATTTATTTGGACCATACGTCCCTTCTTCATCTCCACTTGGGCTCTACCACTTATTTTCACTATCTCCGTATTCCTTATAATCTCAACTACCTTTCCAAAGGTCCAATTTGTCCAGTGAAGTCTGGGTTTGTCACTCAGGTACCCATTTTCAGAGATTTTCCAACACAGAATCATGACATGGTTTGGGTTGGAAGGGACCTTTCAAGTTCTTCTCCTCCAACCCCCCTGCACTGAGCAGGGACATCTGCAACTAGAGCAGGGTGCTCAGAGCCCCGGCCAACCTCCCCTGCAATGGTGCCAGGGATGGGGCAGAGGCCACGTCTCTGGGCAACCTGGGACAGGCTCTCACCACCCTCAGTGTAAAGAATTTCTCCTTCCCTCCAGTTAAAAACCATCACCCCTCATCTTGTCCCAACAGGCCCTGCTCAAAAGATTGTCCCCATCTTTCTTATAGGCCCCCTTTAACTATTGCAAGTATTGAACATGTCATAAAGCACTTTGAAAACCTATTTATGGTCTCGCTGACCTGAATTTCTCAGTGCTGCTCCTTAAGGAGCCTCAAGTTTGGGGTCCTGCTTTGCCTCCATCACCCAGCTTGATCTGAACTGACATTTGCACATGGGCTCAAATCTTCCTTTTGATCCCAGTCTCTAAACCCTCTTCTTTTCTTTCCAAATTAAAGTCTGAAATACCTTCACCTCTGTAACTCACTGTGATATTATGTGCCCTGGCGCATTACCCATTACTCCAGTAATCTTTTTCTCAGCTGAAAACACCACTGTCAATGATTTTGTATTGTTGGTTGGGGTATTGGCAAAAATGTCGTGGCCAGAAAGAGCCCTTCAGGAAGACCCACCGTGTCCATGTGCAGTCTCAGCATCTGCTCTGCCCTGATTTTGGCCAGGAACCAAGGAGCAAATCCGTGACCCATCCCTTCCTGTGTAGAGTTGAGGTCGGTGAATGACCCACGATTTTTGGCCAGGCAGCACCACGCAACGTTCCTGCACCAAGTGACATGCTCAGCTTAGCTTCCCAACATTGCCTCCTCCTCTTACCCACCCACTCACTCACACTCTACTTATTTAAGCCCCCAGAGAACAAATCAGGAGAGAAAAAAAACCCCAAACCTCTGTGAGGGAGCGTAGAAAAAGCAAAGCGATTCTGGCCAGAAAGTTTGCAGAGCCCAGAAAGGGTTGTGGTTAGAACCGCATCAGAGGATGCATTCTGCCTCTCCACCGCTTATCTCATCGAGGCAGAGCTATCACGCCTCTCCCACACACCAGCCCTCCTGCAGCCCGGCAGGGTCTGAAGCGCAAAATAGCCTCAAACTTAAAAGGGAATTATTTATTTATCCCGCTGCGAGATGTTTTTAATTAAGGTTGCAGCCAGAACTCAAGCCTGGTATTCATAACGGGCATTAAGATGCCTCATTATCGATTCCAAAGCCCATGAAATTCGGATGGGCTGTTCTGCAAAGTGCTGCTACTGCTGTAATTAAATTGGGGAGGATACAGTTTCTGGAGTGACATCCTCACCCACTCAGTGACCCATTGACTCTCCAGATGACCTTTGTATTGCTTACAGAGACCATGAAAGTCTTGAAGGTATTAAGTCTCTGGCTCTTGGAGTCATGGGAATGTTCAGTACCACGAAAATAACAACAGTTGAATGCTCTTGATTACAAGACAAGGGTGCAACACCATCTCCCGGTCCAATGTGTCCAAAGCAAAGTTAAAAAGCCAAATTATTCCTGTGTCTGGGAGGAGACGCGCATCTTTGGAGCCAGTCTCAGCTGTATGGTGTATTTGACTCACGGCTTGAATGCTCCATAACTGGTGCCATCAAACATCTTAAGAGGAGAGTGCAGGAATATACTCAGTTCAAAAATGCCACAAGACCTATTCCTGGCTTGAATCTGGAGGGAGGGGTGGATATAACCCCAGCCCACTCCAAAGCAACATTCGTCAGGCAAGGTTTTCTTTCTTTTGCAAGCTTATTTTTTTCATTTTTATGTGATTAAAAAAAAAATTAAAAAAGAAATATCTATATAATCTAAACTCTTATAGAAATTTTTCATCTGTTTGAAAACCACAATGAGCAAATATTTTAGGAACAGCTGCTGTAGGAAAGAAAAAAAAAGCTGTGAAAAAAATAGAAGAGAAAAGAAAAAGACATGATTTTCTTCAGGGGAAGGGAAAAAAAAACCAAAACAAAACCAGAAAACGCCTCTTCACCTAAAGCCCATGTTTTTGGCCTTTTTCTTAGGGAAGGGAGAAAAGACACAGTTGAGAAAAAGCAGAACATTCAGAAGAGTGTGAAATGAGACGGCGTGAGCATTCGCCTTGCGTTGATTCTTTCGGAGTCTCCAACTCACCTAATAGCTCGGAGACGGAGGAAACAATTTGTACAAATGATTGCTCAGAGAAAGGCCACAGCCATTTGTATATGCTAATCAGGTTGTAGCCGCCAATCACCTCTTATTTTCAGTAGTATCTGTGGTTTGCAAATGCAGGGAGTGAGAGCAGGGTACCTATTCATAGACACGAGCCAAAATAGATGTATTTTCTCTAGTCAGAGGCAGCACAAAAGCATCCTCCTTACAATTATGCAACCCGTTGCTATTAGCGGTGATTCACGGGTGCCGGCCGGAATAAATATATAAATAGATAAAACTGATCTCTAGGACATTCCTGAGTCATCTGAAAGCCAACCTTTGCTTTTTTTTAGGGGGACAGTATGACCCGGCTTTTCCCTTCGCCTGTCGTACTCCTGTGAAAATAAGCTGTGGATGTGTCTCTGCCTGCCGCAATCTGTAAAATAGCATCTGTAACGTTGCGTGGCCAGAATTAATAGCGAGGCACAACAGCTTGGATCTTCCAAGCTCATCCCTACCTTCCTGGCTAATCTTGTATTTCGTCTGAGTCACGTTAATTGGGACCAATTTTTCCAGGAGGGGCTAAGTGCCAGCAGCTCCCACTGACGCTAACGGGCTCGGCAGATGCTCAGCGCTTTGGAAACCTGGGCCTCAAGGTGTGATGCTGGGCAGGAAGGAAAAATTATTGCATCCTTCTGAGCCGTTGATGGCACCGGAGCAGACGCTGTGGAATTCAGTAGGGTGTTGCTGAATGGGGTCCTGGTGGGCAGCAGGGTGACCATGAGCCAGCAATGGGCCCTTGTGGCCAAGGCCAATGGCATCCTTGGGTGGATTAGAAGGCCCGTGGTGAGGAGGTTGAGAGGTGTTCTCCCCCTCTACTGTGCCCTGGTGAGGCCACATCTGGAATATTGTGTCCAGTTCTGGGCCCCTCAGCTCAAGAAGGACAGGGAACTGCTTGAGAGAGTCCAGCACAGAGCCACAGA